>JACEIK010007361.1:13833-26312 GCA_018107945.1 Datura stramonium
TGTATTTTCCTCAACTCTTATTATAAATTCTAACTTGAGGTATGTTTCGAAGTAAAGTCTCCTATATGCATGAAATCATAATTGGGATGTGTGTCATTATTAGCTTTGTCAATAGACGACGTTAAGCTTCAATTACATATGATGTTAAGTCTATACATGATGTTATTATGAGCTTTGTCAATAGACAATGTTGAGCTTCATTTCATACGATGTTGAGGTATGCATGATTTCATTTGAGCTTCGTCATTAGACGATGTTGAGCTTCATCAATTGACGATGTTGAGCTTCATTATATATGATGTATAGCGTTCCATGTTTTTGGGAGAAGAGTCTAGCACCGAGCAGGTTAAGCGTCGACTACCCTATGCCCCAGAACTACACGCCAACGTAGGTTGATACTTATATATTATTGGGACTTCCCTTGTGAGATATCCCCGGCCCGATTGGCCCTTCAGCTTGATATCGATATCATGGTATCGTCCATCACCCTGTAAAGGTTATGGACGACTCTACCCACTTGAGTGTGATAGCTGGGACCATGTAAGCTCTATCATGGTATGTCGGTTAAGTGACGAGTCTCCCATTGTCTACATCATTCAGATTTGCATATTCATTACTCATGATGATTATTTGTGCATGCATGTTCACAAAGCAAGGCTTGACTCATTGTTCATCTTTTGATATAAATGTTATGTTTTAACTTTGAGTCATTCGAGTCAATCATGATGTTATAAAGCTACATATGGTCATGTTATGATAAGATTATGAATACAGAAAGAATTCATGTATGCCTTTCCTCTCATGTTGAAAGCTTATGATATGTTATGAACTGTTTTAAATAATCTACCTCGCTAGAGCGGTTTTACTTACCTTGCATACTCGGTACATTCCACATACTGACCGCATACTTTCTGTGTTGTATCGTTTCATGATACAGGTTCCGGATCTCAGGCTCGTCCTCATCCTTAGTCCATCTTAGCTTGCGCTATCAGCTCATTGGTGAGTCCTCATGTTCCCAGGGTTGTTGACAGACTTTTAGTATTTTTTGAGTTAGTTGGGGATGTTGTCCCATCAACCCATCATATGTATTAGAGGCTTTCAGACTAGTATGTAGTACTCAGCTCTTGTATACGTCCAGTATTTCGTGGTGTTATGCTATGGTTACGTTTCCCCTATGTTTTATGTTTAATGACCCCCTTGTTTAATTGAGAATAGTTGTATGCATGTGTCATGGGTCGACTTGGGGTCTCGTGTCCCATGTCTACGATCTGGGCCTCCGTTCGTGTCGTGACAGTTACCAATGATGACGACTCGTGGTGACACTCATTAGGTGCACTGCCTAACAACTGACTAGGGCTAGTAACGAGGGACATAACAAGTCGTTTCAGGTGACCATGACTCGTGAGTTCTTTCGTTGGGAGCACTGCTTCTCCCTTACCAATACTTACTCCTCCTTCTCATGACTGACCTAACGAGTCGTCCATGTCTCACAATGACCAGTTAGGTGAGTCGTCCTGAGATATTTTCTGTAGATTTCAAGATTTTTTCTGATTTAAGTCCTGAATCTTGTGCTTCAGTTTCTGGGGCATTACAATTTTGAACATGAACAACTTAAAATCATGAGGAGCATTGGGAGATTCTCATACTGACACCATCATAAATGAGCACATGATGCCCAACTATCTCTCTCAAGTTGGCAGAGTCGTTCTAAGCCTTGCCAAAGTAAAGAATGATAAAAGCGTGATATCACTCATGAGCCCAATCAGGTGGGGGAATCACTATCTAGCGAGGTCCCCTATTATAATCATACCTATGGTGGCATGTAGTTCTAAGACCTGGGTGTGCTGAACCCCATCCTACTGGATGCTAAATACTACTCCTTAAAAATGCATAGTGCTCATAGTAATAATCATGAAACATACTTGCTTTTGCATGGGCTAGTTAGAAATTATGATACTGATAAATTACTTAACATACATGAACTAGACATGAAAAACAATATCGGAGACAGGCCATGATACATAAGCTTGAGATTTATGAAATTCATGCATAATTGAGTGATTCATCATAACATGAAAACATACATTCATGAAAGATTTTGGTAGAAAACATGTAATTAAAATCATAAAACATAATTTAGAATATAAGTGAATTATAATTGAAAKATCATGAAGCTTGCATCAAWATTAGATATAACCCTAGATTTATAAGAAATTCATAAGTGAAGAGTTGAATTTATGAAATTGATTTGAGATTGCTTATGATTGTGGATGAAATCCCCCATTCATAACCCTACATACTTGGCTTGAAGAGTCCCTTGAGTTGAATTGAAGATCCAATAAAATTTGAGAAGAAGAGGATGAAGAACTTATGTGCCGACATTTTACGCCACATTTGATGCTATTAACTATGAATAAATGCAAGTTCTTGAGCAACTTTTGTTAGATTTGTTTGTGTTTGTGTTGTTTGTATAGAAAAGCAGTCTCGGGTTGAAGATGTTTGGAAAAAAGACCAAAAGTGCAAAGTGAAGTCATACTCCCCTACATCTAAGACCTTTGATCATTCTTGTTGCCAAGAGCTGGTGCACAAGCGGTTGACGATACAGTCCATAGGATCTATTCCGAAAGAAGGACCTGTTACCATTTTTGTTCCTCTACTGAGTAGCCTCATTATTGGCTAGCTCTGCCCTCTTACTCTTGCGCTCCTCTCTATCCTTCAACTTATCCTCCTGTAACTGTTGGTCATATACCATAAGCTTCGAGATGTCTATTTCATTAGAATAGTGTACCCTTGCACTCCATATGCCTAACCCGAACACAAACTTTCTCATTCTGGCCCTCATGTCCGATACCATCTGCAGAGCATATCTTGATAGCTGAATGAACTTAAGAATATATTCCTTAATACTCATGGTGCGCTGCTTAAAGTTCACAAACTCTTTAGCCTTAGCTTCTCTCAATTCCTAGGGAAAGAAGTTCAAGAACGCCTCCTCAAAACTATCCCAGGCAATTGGAGACGCTTTCTCACCAAATCCCTGCTCCCATTGCTCATACCATACATTTGCAACATCCTTGAGATGATAAAAATCAAATTCCACACTCTCTGTCATTGTTTCATGCATTGCCTTCAATATCTTTCAGATCTCATCAATAAAGTTCTAAGGGTCCTCATCAATGATGAGTTGGTAATTTACCAACTAATTAGACTTTTAAATGTGAGCTTTTGCTTGATTATCAAGTCATTTAGGAGGATTTTGTGCTCTTTCTCTTTTCTTTTTTGTAGGAATTCAATTTAAAGAGAGAGAGAAAGAAATTGAACAAAAGTATGAAGTCTGAAGAAGGGGACCTACGTTCCACTGAAGGGACCGATGAAATGCCGGTCAAACACAGGAGCACACTACTGTGAAGTGGACGCAATAGAGCGACGCCCTGCGAATGGCCACCGGTGGAACGCAGTGACTCACAAGTGAGACCGTCTTCAGGAGGGCAAAATCAGCCAGCACAAATTTGTGGAGCATTTTTAACCTATTTCTATAATTCTCTAAAAGGTATTGAACATTCCATTCCAGATTTGTATAGTTAGAGAGAGAAATATTGAATATTTTTTTTCTTCTTCTTCCTCAAGGTACAAACCACCATTGAAGACAATTTTGAGCTTTCTATTCACTCGTAATGATGAATTTATGAATTTATTTGTCAATATGCTTTTGTATTAATCATCTATTAGTAGCTAGATATTTTTCCAGGGATGTGTGCATGATTGGAGATAGATTGGATTTGGTATTGCAATATTATTCTTGTAATTACTCATTTAGTATAAATCTGATGTTTTCTCCCAAGTTATAATTTAATTATCCATACTTGTAAATGTGGGTTATGTCTACTGTTATGACCCGAACATATGCCCGGATCTAGACACGGAACCTAGAACTATAATCGACTCAAAATTGACTCATGGAATAAACATGGCAACTAAATCTCAAAGTAATAAATCCGAAAATCAAACATATGAAATAGCGGAAATCCGAAAATCTAATAACATCTGAACAACGGAATATTTAACACTGATCCAAAGCTGAATACATGCTATGTCTGATAAGCCTCTACAATCTAACGAGTTGATGGGACACCACCCCAACTAACTAACTTATAAACTAAAACTAAAAATATTGATGATAAACTGATGAAAAGGTCCTCGAAGGATGAGGACTCACCAACCAGTTGAGAGATGCTAACTTTGAGGATCTGGCTAATGGCGAGACTGAACCTGGACATCCAAGCTTGTATCAGGAAATGATACCACATTGAGTATGTGGTAAGTACTTGAAATATACCGAGTATTCAAGGTAAATAAAATTTCTAAGTAAGTAAAGATAAAATCATTCATATTATAAAACATTTCATCATAAGATTATGAGAGTAAGGCTTGCATGCTATTATCTAAGAACGTGAAGTAAACATGAAAGAATATCATAACTGATTCGAATGACCCAAAGCTTAAGTTGATAATCATAAGTAAAATTGAATATTGGGTCAAACCTGTTGAAAACATAATATAATGACTGATGAACATGCATAACCGAAATCATGAGGAACAATGGGAGACTCATCATATAACTGACATTACCACGACAGTGCTTACGTGGTCCCAATTATTACACTCAAATGAGCAGAGCCGTCTAAAGCTTTGTCAGGGCTAAGGGCTCTACCATGATATCGATATAAAGCTGAAGGCCCCTCGGGGGTAGGGAAGGCTCACAAGGGAGGTCCCAAATAATTTGAATATATCTACATTGGTACGTAGTTCTGAGGCACAGGGTTAACTGAACCCCTAGCCTACTCGGTGCTAGACAATCCTCCCAAAAACATGCATATGCTCTCCATCATTTTTCAACAAAGCTAAACCATCATCTTTTTATAAATCTAAATCATAACATTACATACATAATATGAAAACATAACATGAGGAGCCTTGACTCAAACCATACCACAAGTTGAAAAGTGGGAGTCTAGACTCAAAAACCATGCGGTAAGCCAATAACATGAAATTAAAGTAAACCATGAAACATACTTGATCATATGGTCTTTCACAAACTTATACATGCTTTGAAATAGACTTAATAGTCAAACTCATGAATATAAACATGGGTAATTTGAAATCATACTTTCAACATACTTTAAAACATAGATCATAATCTCGACTCTTCATGAACTTTCATACTTGGGCATCATATTTTTAAAATATTGAAACCATTATTTGTAATTGAAATCATTATAAAACATGCTCATGAATCATAAAACAACATTAGAAACATGAATAGAATTTACCCAAAATAGGTACTTAGAGAATTTCACAAGTTGGGTTAGTACCCCATAGATTCATCAACTTAAATTTCCATGAATTAGAAGAGAATTTGGGCATGAAAGTGAAGGAATACTCCCATTCATAATCCTACACACCTATAAAAATCTGATTTCACACTCTTTCTTGATTGCCCAAGAGATTTGGGGAAGAACCTAGGAAATTCTCATGCTTGATCTCCAATGATGCACTCTAATCTTGCATGCATGGTATGGAAAGGATTATGATAGGTTAAGTACTCTTAAAACCCTTCTAACTGAGTTTAAAATGATGTAGTTTAGGACCTAAGGGCTTAGGAATTATGTAAACACCCTTAGTAAATGTAGAAAAAATGGACACCGCCAGTCACCACGAGTGACATCACGACTCGTGATGAACTTGACGAGTTGTTGAGTCCCAGTCGTTAAGTCATCTGCCAAAATTCAATTTCCAACTCAGCTCCTGGTCAAAACCAACTCCACGAGTCGTGGAGTCACATCATGACTCGTGGCTACCTTTCATGATCACCCAGACCACAAGTCTTCACCAACTTTTTCTCACTTCATGAGTCACTTAAGAACTCATGATATCTCCCCACGGGTAACTGGACAACACATTCTATGAAGTGGGCAATATTTTCCTGCTTTCTTTGCTTAAACCTTGGTTCTTATCTTAGGTACTTTCAAGGTATTATAATATCTCCCCCTTGGGAACATTCTTCCTCAAATGTGAATAAACATACTGAAAAGTTGGGGAATAGACTGTCATCCCAAATACATAACATCTAAAGCTGAAAACTGACGGAGTAACTGACTTCGAACTGAAATACATGACTGAACTAAATTCATGAATCACACATACATGCATTGACATGAAAGAAACTGGATCACATGAGCTGAACATGAAACTGAATAGAGTACTAAGGAGGAAACTGATACCTTAAGCTGGAATTGAACCGGAAGGGAATAGATGCAGGTATTTAGCCATCATATCTGCTTTGGCTTCCCACATAGCTCCCTCAGCATGCTGATTTCTCCACAAAACCTTTACTAAAGCTACTTAATTGTTTCTTAGCTTCTGAACCTGATGATCAAGTATTTCAACCGGAACCTCTTCGTATCTAAGGCTATCCTTCACACCTACTCTCTCTACTAGAACAACCTAAGACGGATCACCCATGCACTTCTTTAAAAGTGATACATGGAAAAATGGATGTACTAAAGTTAATTCTGAGGGAAACTCCAATTGATAAGTCGCCTTGCCAACACAATCCTGTACGGGCTAACATAACAGGGACTAAGTTTCCCCTTCTTTCAGAATCTCATCACTCCCTTTATGGGAGATACTTTCAGAAACACCCAATCATCAAATTCAAACTCATGTTCTCTCCTCCTCATACCGGCATAGGACTTTTGAAGACTCAAAGATGTTTTCAACCTTTCCCTTATAAGCTAGAATTTCTCCATAGCCTCATGGAATTAATCTGGTCCTATCAATGTAGCTTCAATGACTTCAAACCAACCAATAGGAGATCTACACCTCCACCCATAAAGAGTCTCAAACGGAGCCATCTGAATGTTGGAATGGTAGTTGTTGTTATATGCAAAATCAATGACAAGTAAATGATCATCCCAACTACCTTTAAAATCAATCACACATGCTCTCAACATGTCTTTAAGAGTCTGAATGGTCCACTTGGCCTGACCATCTATCTGCAGGTGAAAACTTGTACTAAGCTTGACATAAGTACCAAGTCCCTTCTGAAATGATCTCAAAAATTGGGAGGTGAACTGAGTACCTCTATCTGATATGATGGAAAAGGGCACTCCATGCAGCCAAACTAACTCCTGGTTATACAATTTGGTAATATCCTCCACTGAATCAGTAGTTTTGATCGGTAGAAAATAAGCTGCCGTAGTCAACCTATCTACAACCACCCAAATAGTGTCGTACTATCGATGAGTATGATGCAACCCTGTAATGAAGTCCATATTGATTTCCTCCCACATCTAGGTAGGGATGATAATGTCTTGAAGCACACCTCCAGATCTTTGATGCTCAACTTTCACTTGTTGACAAATCGAACACATAGCCACAAACTCATCTACGTCCTTCTTCATTTCATTCCACCAATAGACTTCCTGTAGGTCATGGTACATCTCAGTGGCACTTGGATGTATAGAATATTTTGAACCATGAGCCTCATGCAACATTTGGTCCCTCAAATCAGCAACACCCAGAATACGCAAACAACCCTGATATCGTAGTACACCATCTTCACATTGGGAGAAAACCTCCACCTTCTGATTCTAAATCGCCTCCTTCAACTTTACCAAAAAAGGATCCTCATCTTTCCTAGCCTTGACTTCAGTCACCAAGGAAGATTCTGATCTATTCTAAATAATAAAACCACTATCTGCTGAGTCAACAAGATGAACTCCTAGTGGTTCAAGCTGATACACATACTTCACTAACTCTTTCCTCCCCTCATCTACATAGGACACACTCTTCATAGAAAGCCTGCTAAGAGCATCTGTCAACATATTACCCTTTCCTGGATGATAAATGAAACTCATATCATAATCTTTAAGAAGCTCCAACCACTTTCTTTGATGTAGATTTAGATCCTTCTAGGTAAACATGCACTGTAGTTTTTTATGATCTGTAAACACATCCACATTGACCCCATACAGATAGTTTCTCAAAATCTTCAAGGTAAATACTATCGCTTCCAACTCGAGGTCATGAGTCGGATAGTTCTTTTCATGGACTTTTAGCTACCTAGAAGCATTAGGCTATAACCTTACCATGCTGCATTAATACGCAACCAAGGTCGACCCTCGAGGCATCAAAATATACCACGAATCTATCGGTACCCTCAGGTAGAGTCAACACTGGCGCTGAGGTGAGTCGAGTCTTCAACTCTTAGAAGCTCTTCTCACAAGTCGCTGAGCATTGAAACTTCACTTTCTTCTGGGTTAAGTTAGTAAATGGTGCTGCAATGAATAAAACCCTTCAACAAACCTCCTATAGTAGCCAGCCAAACCCAAGAAACTCCTGATATCGGAAGGACTAACTGGTCTAGGCCCATTCTTCACAGCTTCTATCTTTTGAGAGTCAACTTGTACACCCTAACTTGACACCACATGGCTAGAAAATGCTAGTGAGTTTAACAAAAACTCACACTTCCTGAATTTAGCATACAGTTGGCGATCCTTATGAGTCTATAGCACCACCCTCAAGTCAGTGACATGCTCCTCCTTGCTCCGAGAGTATATGAGAATGTCATCTATGAACACGATAACAAACATGTCCAAATATGGTTTGAACACCCTATTCATCAAATCCATAAAAGTTGTAGGAGCATTCTTTAGTCCAAAATACATAGCTACAAACTCAAAGTGACCATACCGATTCCTGAAGGCTATCCTCAAGATGTCACTCTCTCTAACTCTGAGTTGATGACATCCGTATCTGAGGTTTATCTTTGTAAAGAACTTAGCACCTTGAAGTTGGCTGAACAAGTCATCAATACTAGGGATAGAATGCCTGTTCTTGACTGTGACCTTATGTAATATCCCAAAAACTCTAAGATAAGACCCGAGAGTTGAAATGGAGAAAACTGAATTTTCTGCACCAGTTTACAGAACGAGTCGTCCCATGACCTTTGGGGTGCACCATGAGTCATGTAGTGACTCATGGGGAGGGGTTTCAGTCTTGGTTTAAATTTTAGTTTCAGGGTGGCCAAGGATTTTATCACGAGCCAAGATCAGCACCACAACTCGTTATGTCGGCGGTGGTTAAGGGATGCTTCAAAGATGAGAAGTTCCGGCAGTGGTGGTAACGGGTTGGTCAGCACGAGTCTTTGTGTATCTCATGGTGACCTCATATGAAAAATGGCAGTTTTGATCATGACAGACAGACGACGATTCATCCCCCAGATCACGATTCGTCCAGTCCCTCATTGGGACTGGTAATGTGCATTTTCTTGCGAATTTATTAAGGGAATTTCTGTAATTCCTAAGTTCCTAAGGCCTACACTACTTCATTTTAAGCTTAGTTAGTATTGTTTTAAGGGAGTTTATCTCATTCTAAATCACTCTTCTCTATACATGTAAGACTAGAAGGTTCTTAGGGGCGGTCAAGGCTAAGATCCACCAATCCTCCTTCAAATTCGTTTGGGTATTCAAGGAAGAGTGTAAAATCAACTTACCCAGGTATGTGAGGCTATGAATGATAGTTCCTTTTACTCTCATGCCCTAAACTCTTCTCAAATTCCATGGATTTCAAATTCTAGAATTTAAGTTTCACGATCTATGAGCTTTATTCCAATTCTTTTAAAATTCCCTATGATCTATTCATGGATTAATCCCTTTCATGTATTAAATAATGTATTATGATCTATGGACAGAATTTATAACTATTTTTATTATTAAATTATAGTTTCAAATTTTAATTAAATTACGCCCAATTGTGTAGGTTCTTATGAAAAGTCAAGTTATGATTTCATTATGATCTTGATCTAAATTTGCGCAATTATGATTTATGCATCATGATATGATTTGTCCCAAGTACGTGTCATGAATTTATAAAATATCAAGTATATACATGTTTTACATGTATGCACGAATTTAATGATTTTTGGATTTATGATTATGGTTGATTCACAGGCCTTATTTCATGGCTACTTCACATATTTCAAGCTTGGTATGATTATTATAATTTAGTATGTCTTCCCTATTATCATATGAGAATTATATATGTTTTAGGAGTAGTATTTAACACCGATTAGACCCGTGATCCAAGCATACCCCGAGTCTCAAAACTACGCGCCAATGTAGTCATGATGGGACTTCCCTTTAGACTATCCCTTTTTGCCCAATTGGGCCTTTCATGAGTAATATCACACCTATTTTCATGGTTATACCTTTGGCAAGATACGAACACCCTCCGACTAGGGTTTTACAGGTCGGGCTCCATGTGTGCTCATATGGGGTATGTCTGTTATAAGAATCTCCCATTTTTCCTCATGATTTATGCATGGTTATGTTATATTATCTTGGCTCAAGTCATGTTTAGAAAAAGGCATTCTCTTATGAATACGATTATGACTTATTTACAAATGTTTTGAAAACCTTAAGCCCCTATGTTTACATTATGATACTTATGTTATGTCATGTTGTCCTACTCATATGACTCTTATGTATTTTTAACTATTTGTTTTACTTACTTTGCATATTCGATGCATTCCAAGTACACTGCATTCATATACACATCAATTAGTACTAAATACAANCTTATGTTATGTCATGTTGTCCTACTCATATGACTCTTATGTATTTTTAACTATTTGTTTTACTTACTTTGCATATTCGATGCATTCCAAGTACTGACCGCATACTCGATGCTATATCATTTCATGATATAGGTCTGAGGGATCAGTCTCAGCCATATCTTTAGTCTTATTTACCCCTTAGACCTATCCAGCTAGCATTGGTGAGTCCTCATCCTTTAAGGACATTCAGTTATTATAGTATGTGAAGTTCCCTTTCAATTTCAGACTTTGTCAAGCTAGTTGGGGGTGCTATCCCATCAGCTCATTAGTTGTTCGAGGCTTTTTCAGACATTATGTAGAAATTAGCTTGTCATGTATGATTCTATTCTAGTTTGATTTATATGTAGACTTCGATTATTATATATGTTGATCTTCCGCCTTATTATGTTAAGCTTAGACGTTATGTTCATGCCATGGGTCGATTTGGAGACCCTCGAGGTTTCTTGTCCCATGTCTCGAACTAGGCCCTAGCTCGGGTCGTGACAAACGTGGTATCAGAGCATTAGGTTTGAAGTGTCCTAGGGTGTCTGAAAGACACATTAAGTAGAGTCTTTTTCATAGGTTTGAAGCGCTCCACACTTATGACGAAGAGGCTACGAGACGATTAGGAAATGTTTCATTCTTTCATGATCTATGTCGTGCGATGAAATGTCTCTCTATCCTTCTAGATCATGCTATACGTGTTTACATAATCATGCCTCCTTGCCGAGATAACAAAAGAAGAAACAGGAACAGAAATGGCCACTAGAATGGCAATGGAGATGGGCACCAGCAGGCTCCACCAACCTATGAGGAGCATGTACTCAAGTCGGTTGCCCACATTGAGTTCAGAGTTGCCATACAGATGTTAGCCCAGGACTTGACTGCCCAAGTCAATCAGCAGGCGGTAGCGCATGTCCATCAGAATGGGAATGCGGCAGCGGCAAGGCTTAGGGATTTTCTGAGGATGCACCCTCCGGAGTTTCTTGGGTCAAAGGTGGGAGAGGATCCTCATGAGTTTATTGATGAGATTCTGAAGATGAGTGAAGTGTGTCGATTTAGCCTCGTATCAGTTAAAAGGGATTGCGCACATCTGGTTTAAGCAATGGAAGGATAGCAGGGAAGTTGGAGCAGGCCCTATTGGTTGGGAGGAGTTTCATGTCACATTTCTGGGTCGATTCTTCCCTCGTGAGATAAGGGAGTAAAGCAATGGAGTTTGTGAACCTGAAGCAGGGTAACATGACAGTCAAGGAGTAGGCTTTGGAGTTCACTCAGCTGTCCAAGTATGCATCAGAGCTAGTGGCTGATCAAAGAGCTCGGTGAGCAGGTCTGTTTATGGAGTGGCGAACTTCCTGAACAAGGATTGTAGGATCGCCATGCTTCATAAGGATATTATTTTCCTCGGATGGTTTTGCACCCCCAGCATATAGAGGCAGTGCATCTTAGAGAGAGAGAGAGAGAGAAAGACCAAGAGGACTAGGATAGATAGTTGGGTTCACTAAGCAGATATCTGATAGCGGTTACCGCCCTTAGTTCTAGCAAAGGTCATCCACCCCGACACCATCATCATCCAATGTCCTGTCAAGACTCAAACGTGATTTGTGAGGTAGAGCGTCAGGCTCGAGGGGATAGGGAAGCACTGCGGGAGGTCACACGTTCCTAGCTTGTACAAAGTGTGGCAAGAACCACCAAGGGAGGTGTTTAGTTGGTTAAGACGCTTATTTCAGGTGTAGTAAACCTAAACATAGACTCAGGGATTTCCCTTCAGCCAGACCAGGCGATGTTAGGGCCCGTACCCCAGCCACTAGTTCAGTAGCTCTAATAG
>JACEIK010007362.1:0-76588 GCA_018107945.1 Datura stramonium
CAGAAATGGAATTGCTACAATTCCCACGGACTCTTCCCCCAACAGAACAGAAAACTTCTGGGTCGGATGGCATTAATTGAGCATTTCCGGCGTGAACAGGGGCCATTTCTGGCTCCGGCATAGCCTCAACAGCTTCTGCAACCCCACGGCCTGCCAGAACAAGGTCACCCGAGCTCCCAGATACCCCAGCAACCGTAATCCGGCCTAGAAAACCTTCACATAATGTTGTACCAACAGTTTTCTTCTCACCAGAGCAGCAGTTCCGGCCAGCCGGAGGAGGTGAACCCCAAAAGCCTCCTTCATCTGACCCCCCATTGCAGATAATGGAGACCCATGGGAGTCGCAGGCCCTGCGACCGAAATCCGAGCGACAGGGATGCCTTTCAATGGCCGAAACATCAACGTTCTGTGTTTGGCCTGAGAAACTGGGTCAACTGTTTAGATTGGACCGTGAGGCATTGCTTTCCTTGCAGTTTGTATCCATTAGCAAAATTGAACCGGTTCAATCTATCCTTCCAGCCCGGTTCACTAATCCAAGGGTAAGAATGTCTTTTCCCTTTTCTAGGGTTTTTCCTCCCTTTCCCCAATTCAATAAAGCCCTCGCTGCTCTTCTTCCTTTCTGCCTTAGCAGACTCTCCCACAACTTCCATCCTCGCAGGTCCACCCTTCTTCCCCTCCCACCTCCAAATCCTCCTCCCCTCCTCCTTCATGATTCTAAATTACCCTCCCTATCCTCCTGCAGAATCGAAGGACGAAACTCAATAGACAGCCACACTTTGTACCCCAAAACCCCATCTTCCACCACTATCGAAACAGGGACCTTCCCTCCTTTTCTCACCAAGATTCTCACCGAAGACAAGTCGTGCAAGCTGCAGATGACATTCACGAATCCCCCGTAGAGATCCCCAACCTTTATAAAGAGATCAATACACCAAGGTGCACCGGAAGGCCGACCAAGTTTACTATCCTCGGGTCGCCAGAGGAACGAGAATCAACACAACCTACATCCTCCTTCCACCTCTCCAGATGCATAAAATTGTTATCAAAACAACTTCTGCCTTCCTTAAGGATCTTCACAGCTTGATCCTCGCTCGCAAAACGAAACAAGAATTGGGTATCATTCAACTGAGTAATCTTCACTCCCTCAATCACTCCCCACTCCTCAGCTGCCCAGTTCCTGATAGCTTCCAGAGAGCCAACCCATTTCACAAAGGACCCAACCAAGCAAGAATTCAAAAATCTCTCTTCACAATGTGCTCCTCTGATAGGGAGAAGCTGGGTTCCTTCGAGGACTCCTTTGCGACATCTTCCACCTAGATCTAACGTAGGTCATGCTAAAGCTTCCCTGAAAGACATGTTTTCTCTCTTCCTAGACTCTAGAGAGAAGAAAGAGCTTCTCTCTCTAGACATGCTTCCAAACATAAGCAGAGAACCAGATGAGAAAAAGGGAACCTAGAAAGACATTTTTGATCAGGTTTTTTTTTAATTAGGAAACCTAGAAAGACATTGTGAGAACTGAGGAGCCAATTTGTTATTTCCGAAGAGTGAGGATTTGGACAAACCATGAGCTCCCAAAGAAATGTGGTGGAAGAGAGAACAAAGTTGACTAAAGAAACAAAAGTGTGGAACCTGATTTTGAATGGGAGAGGAAGGGATACGTTAATCAAATAACAAGATGTGAGTACTGCATCAACCCAAAAGTGTGATGGACCATGTTCTTGTATGAGTAGGGTGCGAGCAGTCTCAATAATATGCCTATTTTTTCTCCCTACGACCCTATTTTGTTATGCAATGTGAGGTTATGATGCCTGACGAATAATTCAATGGGAAGATGTAAATTGTTAAAAGGCTTAACACATATGAAGACCCCTAAAGTTGGCACGATTTTCACTTAGATACCTCAACTAAGACAAGTTTCAATTGAACACTCAACCTATTAAAAAATTGTCCTATTAGACACTATTTTGACAATCAGCAAAAAAATAGGGAGAGTGTAAAACACTTGCTACTGATGTGGCAAAGAAGCGAATTAACTCATCACACGTGGCATTTTGAGGGGAAAAAAAAGAAAAAACTATTTTAAAATTTGCTTAATAGACAAAATTAAAATAATATTCCAAAACAAAAAAACTTAATTTACACCCAATCAGGAAAAAAAATTCACAGCTTTTGGAAAAACAAAAACAGAATATCTAGAAAAGATAAGGAAAAACTATTTTAAAATCCATTTAATAAACAAAAATAAAAATAACATTCTCAAAAAGAAAAAGAAAAACTTAAAATGAAACTTAAGAAATTTGCAGCTTATGAAAAAACAAAAACAAAAAATCTGGAAAATTTTTGAGGAAAAAAGTTTTTGAAAAAAATTTCTGGGATTTTTTTTCCAACTTTTAGGCTTAATTGGAAAAACCTGAAAAAAAGAACACAAAAAAAATCTGTTTTCTTTTTTACCTTTCACACGCCTGTTTGGTATGAAATTCACGCAACTTGCCAAGTTAGTGGAAGTGTTAAAATGGCACAGTTGGGCTCTACTACAGGTGTTTAAAACGTAAAAGTCTTAATGGAGGTATCTAAGTGAAACTTCGTGCCAACTTTAGGTGTCTGCATATGTGTTCAGCCTTGTTAAAATTGAGATGATCAATATTGACAGGCATTATCACTATGGAAAGTGTGAATAGAAACACCAAACTGATTTTGTATTTCTGCACAAAAAAATTGAAATACAGAAAATAATTCAGAACAATCTTTCATTAAGAAAATACAAGCACAGCTTGAGTAATGGTCAATGAAACTAAAGATACTTAACCTAATGTGGACCTGACTCTACTAGGACCCAAACATCAAAATGAACTAAATAAAAAAGAGACTGACAATTACTGGACTAGGACTAAGGTGGAAAAGCAGTTCAGGTATGCTTCCCCAATTGACACGACTTACGGTCTAACTTAGACAATTTTGACAAGCGAGGTATCATTTTTTAAGGTTTGGATAAACTAGGGTGCCCTAATTGTCTGTGGATTAAATCTGGAGAGTCAGAGACTAAAAGCTGTAGTGCAGCTGGGATAATTGAGATAATAAAATCCATTTGATTCAAGCCCTTCGTCAATCATTTTTCCCCTATTAAGGTCATGTATAACAAAAAAAGTCACTAGAGATTGAGATGAAACAATTTAAAGTTCTAGCCAAACGACCAACTGACAGAAGGCTAAAGGGACAACCACAGACAAAAAGAACACTTTTCAGAGTTAAGTAAAGGATTGGCTTGACCAACTTCAGATGCCATGGTCTGAGAATCACTAGCTAAGGTAACAGTAGGAAAGGACCGAGAATATGTAATATTAGACTAAAGATTTGTTACCATAGATAGAGATATGGTCGGAAGAGCCTTAGTCCATGACCTAGGGACCAAATGTGGTGGATTGTGAGATACAAGCAACATAATTGTACTCTACTTCAGATAACGAAAACATTTGATTGCTTGGGACCAATAGATTCAGCCAGAGTAACATGAGCATTTCTTGGTTTACCATGAAGAGAGTAGCATCATGACCGGCATGGCTCAACTTTTTAGAATAGCTACACCTTGACCGAGGTTTTCCAAAGAGGCCTCCATGTCGATTTCAAATTTGAGACCTAGAACAGAAGAGTCTGCAGATGTTACTGTATTACTAGATGACATAGGTGATGCAGCTGATCGTAATAATTGGGTGGATAAGTCATCCACAACACGAACAGTGGGGCTAGCCAAAATTTTATTACATACCGAATCAAGATTAGATGGAGTTCCAACAAGTGTAACAAAAAAAATCTTCTAATGTTGCTCAATAGTTTATTGACACTTGTAGTAGCGGGCATCAACTCGTTGAATTCTCCATAACCAACTGAACCAGTTCAAGATAGGTAGACATCCAACTCCTATTTTTTTGTTGTTAATCAACTGAGAATTCACATTTTTAAATTGGAATATGTCATTTATAGACGACGAGCCTTTTTCTAAATTAAGAAGAGAGTCTGGGAAGGACGAAACAACAGCATCAATTTCAAATGACTAGATTTCCAGAACAGACTACACAATTGAGCATCAATCTTCTCCCATTCTATCCTATCCTTTTCATTCGTATTTGTAGCCTATTTGATTAAGTAATCTTGAACACCTTGTCCCTTGCACCAAAATTAAACTGAGGAAGACCAAGATAAGTAGTTCGCACTATCTATCAAAGGTTTTGTGGTGGTAACATGGTCCAGGTTGTTAGAAACCATAGGCTTAGTATCAAGAATATCTTATCCAACACATTATGATGGGTCAAACCAAAAATTCAACCAAAGATCAAATATATGATAATGTAAATGTTACCAGAGTGATACTAGTGTTCAAAAAGACAATAAATTCTAGCCTGAGACAAAAATTTGAAGAACAGTCGTCGAAATCTAGAAACCCTCGCCGGAAATGGAGAAAAGGTTGGGAAGTGTGGAATCTGGATGGGTAGATTTGGTTTGAGGAGGCAAGGGCCACAGGTGAAAAAGAATTGCCAGAAAGTGGCTGAAAAGTGTTGTATGCGGAGGCGCATGAGGCGCATGGTGTGGTGATCTAGATTTGGCGGTGGCGCGTGAGTGACCCTACTGTAGCAAAATTTCTTGGGTTGGGTCGCACAAGGATTCCGATCCTATTGTTGGTACTCGTATATACGCAATACCCCTAGAGAGTGATGAAACCTTGAAAAAGTGGTGGTAGTTGCTGGAAAAGTGCTCGAAATTTTTTTTTTCTTCTAGATAAGTATTTTCTCACTTAATTCTAAAATACCATGTGAGAAGGAAGAGAGTTCCAGAGAGAACTCAGATTGATTATCCCCTCAAGCTATTTGGTTTAAATAACTATATTTACATGTTCTAAAAAGAAACGGAAATCAACACTTACACAGGAGTAAATTAAGTCACCTACTGTATTTACATATTCTAGTATATTCACAACGATTCTAACATAAAGATTCTCATAAAAGTGTACTATCTCATTGGTTATGAACTCCTCATTTGTAAGTGTCATCGATTTCCAAGCTACCAGTTTGATTGTATCTTCAATGAGCATTTACCATTTTATGAAAAAACCAGGTATCATTATCACCTAGTTTCAACCATAGATACCTAGACTTTTGTCTCCATGAGATCTCTTCCAGTTTGATGGCAAGTAATAACCAAAGCCAACATTTGAGGAAGAATTCATATAAGAGGGAAGAATGTAAGGCCCAACAATATTTTGAAGATCATAAGTAATAATTTCCGCACTTAATTGATAGTGAAAGAGACTCCTTACTCACACTAGGGTGGAAACACCAAAGGGAAGTGATTTTATATTTTTGTTGTGCAAGTTGGAAAGGATTCAGGATGAGTGGACCTTAGGACGAAATAGAACAAAAAAATCAAGTAAAAAGCTAAAGGAATTGGCGCCTGGGTTGACGCTTCACGTCCCTAGGGCGTCCAAAGAATTTAGAACTCAAGAGGAGGAGGCAGCGAGCTCTCTTCACTAAGTCTACCATCGCATCCAGGCCTAGAAGATAATAAAAGGGTGCACACTTCTCGTCCGAAGTAACCTCCAAAAGGAAAAAAAACTCCAGGATCGGAGGCTATGTTTGACGTGCGCTTCTGAGGTGGCCTCTGACACCTGAAGCCCAAAAATCATATAAAACAGTCACCAGATGTGATAAAAAATCACTTTTTCTCCAGACTCGTTTTGGGACCTTTGAGAGAGAGTTGAAGCACTCCTTTAGAGTAATTTTCAAGGTAAGTTCTTTGGGCTAATTCAGGCTAAACTAAGTTGAATTTCACATTATAACATTTGAGATTAACAGCCTTGTCAGTTGAATCAATCGGAAATTCACCCGAAGGTTCAAGAATATTCAACATGGAGAAAAAGCTAGGGTCTGGGTTAACAAAGTAATCTCTCACCCTAGTTTAGTATGTTACTTCAAAATAGGTTTATGAACGACGTATACAATATGGAAACACCAAAAGAACGGGATTTCATACAAAACCTAGATATTAAAATTTTGGAGTTGGGGCCTTTGGCCAAAGATCAAATTGAGGGAAATTGAATTCCCCTGGGATAGAAGAGACTTTAATTGAGTTGTTTGATGTAGATTGTGGTGATTAATTGTTGTTGACATGCGTGAAAGCTAACCTTGCTAGAAAGGAAGGTTTTTGAGGTAAGCTGAGTTCCTTCCCTAGGAAAGGGTCAGACTAGAATGTTCATACTAAATTGCTTGATTTTTTGTGTTACATCTTCATAATAAATTACATATAGAATAAAGTCATGCGGATGTTTGCTAATCACTCACAATATCAGAAAATAACTTCTGTGATGTGTTAAATTTATTTGTTTATATGAAATTATTTAGAATTTCAGTTTAGATTAATGAGTTCACATTTAGAAAGGGAGAAGTAGCCAACTACCTCGAGTGTGAGTGTCACGGAGGCCAGGGTTAGCTATTGCGGGTGCTAATTGTTTGAGGTGGTAGACAGGCTGACACTCCCCCTTGCATGTTGCCAGATCCTTATGTACATAGGGTCGTTATGTGTATATCTTTTTCAAAAAAGTTATTCCTTTAAAAGTAGCTCAGATTTTCTGCTCCCGTTTCAGTTATTAGTCCATATAGTTTTCAGTTTTAGTTTCAGATTCAATTTTAGCGTACAGATTTATGACATTTATTATGTAGTTACTTCCTTTACTTCTTTCATTTCATTATACTTATATATATAGTCCAGACTAGTCTTGTCCTCTGCCTAGGAAATTGTCAACCAAACTTACCGGTATCCTTCAGAGGTACTTAGCCCATTTGGGCCTGCCGCATTGTATGGTAGGTGTTGAGTGCGCAGGTGACGAAGCATGTGGCTAGGGGCGGACATTTCTAAATTCATTGACAGGTTCCATTGATTTCTTCCCGATGGTGGCTGACCATTCCAAGACGTCTATTTATTTTAGACGTTAGTATTTCCCCAGAATGCCCCAAAGGCTTCCTATATAGATTAAGTCAGAGGCTCATGACTTGTCAGTGGCTTAGTTTTCAGACGTTTTTACATTATGTCTGTAATTCAATTTTTCAGACTATATTAATTACATAATTGAATAGCATTTATTGGTATGCAAAGTTTATTAATAGACATTAGACAGTTAGAACGAGGTTCACTAGACAGGTAGTACAGGTTGGGTGCCAATCACGTCGCACGCTAATTTGGGGGCGTGAGACTACCATGCTTGTCTCTCTTGGCAAATAAACATTAGAAAAGTAAAAAAAACAATAAATGTAAAACTATGCTCACAAATAATGATAGATACAAGAGTACGGGTTTATTCTTCTGATCAATATCAGCCCCACCCCGCCCTGTGAAAAGTAGAGCAGATTAACAAAATGCTGATAGAGGTCTTCCAAAAGGGAGACATGTGGCCGTTATTAAGGGAGCACCAGATCATTTTCAATTATTAGAAAAAATCGCAGGCAGTATGAATAGGGTCTTCAAACAGCTTTAAAAGAGGTGATGAAATTGTGTTCCTTCAACCAACTAGATATAGAACCTGACTATCATCACCCAAAAATGTATAGGACCAATCAGGATGTACACCACTAGAGATGTTTCTCAGGTTCCGAATTTAAATCACAAGTACTAGTATGAAAGAAGGATGGAAGAACAATATCTAGATTTTTCTATACAAGGATCAGCTTTTTCCAGTGAGCATGTGTTGCATAGGATGGTCAAACAGCATTAGTGCTTTAGATTATCTGGAAGTTATATAACTTGGGTCACTACCAAGTACAATCTGAATTTGTCATTTTTTTAACTAATAGAGAGTAGTAATCCATGTCTATGTGCATGAGAGCGTGTCAACACAGAGAGAGAGAGAGAGAGAAACCTGATTAATGTAAACAGTTCGCACAGCCAAACAAAAATTAACACCATGAAAGCCAGCAGCTGATCATCATAGAACTCGAACAGAAAAAATAGGATGCCTATCATGATCTGCACGTTGAACTCTAAGTTATATCTGAATGACCTTGAAAACATAACCAACATTCACTGACTACAAAATGGACATACATGGAATCAACTGAGAAATTAGCAGTCTGCTTACCGGTACAAAAACAAGGGACTCAATTACGTGCACAAAGATCAATTGAAATGTTGGAAGCCTATGCCGAGCATGATGCTGTAGCTGCACTGCACATATTTTTACAGTAGAAATGTCTAAGGAAGGATAAAGAAGGCTACATCAAACAAATATAGGCAGCAAGTAGTCGATGCTCAATGAATCAATAATTAAAAAGCTTTTTTTTAAATTAAAGGTTGGCCCATCAGGCCATTTCTTGACGAAATAAAAAGAGTATAAATCGGCCCAATCTACCAACAGATCAGTCCCACACACACAGAGACAGAAAACAAAACAAAAAAGGAAACAAAATACACTCAGACAACAAAGACAGATAGACAGACAACGAGAACGGACAAGCTCTCAAACCCTAAGAAAGAGCCGCTACCATCGGAGCTATGGCTGTTAGTGGAGCTGTAGATTTTCCGGTGAACCGTGAAGATGAAGATCAGTAACTCCCCAAAGAGACAGCTGTAGAAAGGTACGCCTCTTCCTTGAACCATTCCTCTTCCATTTCTGGACTACTGAGCTTCATTTTTGCTTACTCACTTCAACTCTACTTTCACAACAAGCTTTGGATGATACCACTACAGACACCTCAGAGCTCTCAACAGGTGCTATGTTACCATGACCCAAACAAAGACTTCTTCAAGCTTGTCAGAGGATTAAATTCAAAAGCAATTAAGCGTCAGGTGAAGTATATGGTCCATACATTACTTGAGTAGGCTTTCACTGAACTGCATGTGGCTTCTACATGTTTACTCATGAATTTTCTTCCAGTGGAATGAACCTCCGAGGAGATTAATACCACCACTGAAAAGAAGTTCACAAGAAGCCAGGATAAGCTCACTAACATAAGCAATATTGCTTGTAACATTCTCTCTGTGTGTAATCTTAAGATGTATTCTGTAATTGTTTGTAATAATTAAAAAGCTTGTTTAGAATACAAGATTAACAGGATATTTGTACATGAAAGTTGAGTGCTTCATACTTTGACAGCAGCATGACCATATCTTTCTTCGTTGTTTTCATGTTTTGACATGTAATTTAAGCATTAGAATATGATTGTGAATTATTCAGATGTACAAGGCATTATAATTTTTTTTTTGAATTGGAAAACGAAAATTTGAATTGGACAAGGCATTATAATTTCACGATATAAAAACGTCGCTGCAGTTTGTAGCATCAAATATACAAAAAAGAACCTACCCGTGAACTTCAGCATGCGCGTTTGGGTCTCTCTTAATGTAAATGACACTGACATTGTCGTGGTAAAGAAAACAAAGAGTGACATCATGAGTACACCACACTTTGTGACAAGGTAGTCTGCAAGAAATATGAAGCAAATGTTCACACGGGATCTAATTATATGTTTCAAAAGCTCACAACAAATATAACATGTATTTGAGGTACTCATTGCAAAGCTTCATATGATCAATATACATGCAAGTGCAAGTACCGGTGGAATTTAAATAAAAGTTGCACAAATTTAAATTCCGACAAAGAAGAAAAGCAACATCTAACTTTCAAGAAATAAAATTTTGTTCATCTGTGAATTAACCAGCTAAGAGCAAAACTTCTACACCCCGCCACTCCATTCTATCGTAGACAGAATGGAACTGTTATACTAACAAACTACAGAAAACCACATTGGTTGAAGTCACTAGATGCCATACCATGCGATGTAAACACATAACATTAAGACTTGAAAGAGAATAGAAAAGAATGATAAACCTCCAAATCTTGCAGAACTTTCAGGTTGTTCATGTGCATAAGTAAGATTATAGAACTCCTTTGTTTGGTGATTATAAAGATAACCTGCACAATATTCCATGAAGCATAAAGACAACAAAATGAAAGTAAGATTTGCTAAAGAGACTTGAATACTAGAACCTTCATAAATCAAGAGGTTATGGGATTCTCCCAACCCAAAAATAGAGGCACTTTGAAAGAATGCAGAAGTGAAAACTAATATATTCAGTTACATGCTTTAGGTTTGCTACACAATTAAGGGGGGTAACCAGCTGCAGAAGAGCACTAAGAAATAACTATAAGGATTTCGAATGAAGGTATCATAAGAAGATGCCTGAAATTAACACAAAAGTATTTTAAGTATCAAGATATAGATAGTTTATTGGACCTTACAATTATTCGAAAAAATACAAAATTTAACAGTAAGCAAAACTGAAGCTGATGTAAGTAAATTAACCATGCCTACAATTCTACAGACTTCTCCATTTTGTTAGGTGATATATGGTTTTAAACTTTGGAAAACAGTCTAGAATTTAGTTCTGGATTTGAGTATTTCAAAACCTACAAAAACAAAACTGACGAAAAACACCAACACACACATATATTCACATAATGCTGTAGGTTGAATAAACTATACATCTCTACCTAACTCCACCTTTAGAATCTCTCCTGTCCCTGTGTACTACATGAACTTCTAAATCATCCTACTCTATGGAATTTGCTAATTTACAGGCTTCAGTTTTTAAGATTGGCTTTCTTATTTGTCAGCTGGCAGAAGCTAAACCCTAATGGCCAGTTTGCCTTTTACTTTTATCTACGTAAAATACCTGGAATTACTTCCTTAGATACTTGGACCCTAACATTGTTATTTTCCATCATGTACTCTTTTCCATGTTAACCTTTACTTTAAAACTACTCTCTTTTTTTAAAAAAAAATTGGTAACTTGTATATTTATATATCTGGAAATGATCACGGTGCATAGGTTGCACTGAAACCATATTTAGAAACAGTCCCCTGAAACCTACAAAACTGTACTCCTATAATGAGTCTAGAACATCAATGATAGAGACAATATCACTAGAGTACATCTGATTGCACCAAAAACACAAAAGTAGAATGAAGTCCAGCTTTATCTCCTGGACTCCCTTCTCTATGTTCTCAAAACATCTACATTTCTTTCCTTCCAGATTGTCCACCATATGCAGGCAGGTATGATCCTCCATCTACTTCTATTCTTTGCTTGCTGTCCCAACTCCTCCCAGCTGCTTAGGGCCTCTGTGATATTCCTTGGCATAGTCCAGGAAATGCCTTTGAGGTTTAGGATTAAGCACCAAATCTGGCTAGTTAACTTACAGTGGAGGAGAAGATGATTCACTGTCTCCAGCTTCTCTCCACAAAGAAAACACCTTGAGCAAAGTGGTATCCCTCTCTTCATCAAATTGTCTTGAGTAAGGGCTGCTTCCTTAGCCAAAATCCACACAAAGCAAGCCACTTTGTGAGGGACTCTGGCTTTCCAAATCTGTTTCCAAGGCCAGCTGCCTGCCTGTGTAGTATCCAAGTTCATTAGCGTAGTATCCAAGTTCATTAGCTTTCAGGCTGCACTCACCTTGAAGTGACCTTGCTGTTTCCTAACCACCAAAAGAAGTCTTTCCTATTTTGTAGACCTTGAAAGTCTCCAGAGATCTGTGTACTCTAAATCATTAACTTGTCTTCCGAACACAATGTTCCATCCTTGGGGTGACCATATCTCTGCTATAGTGCTCGCTGCTGAGAGGGAAAGCACTGTATATGTCAGATACAATACTTTAAAATTTTCTCATGCCAACTGTCTTCCCAAAAATTTTGTTCTTTGTACCATCAAAAACTTCTATCCTGGAGGGCTTTGAGTGCATTCCACAGTATTCTAATTGACTTCCATAGACTGACACCATAGGGAGAGTTTACCTCTTTGGACACCCAGCTGTCTTCTTTTCCATACTTGGCTTTGATGAGAGTGCTCCATAGGTGTTGATCCTCATTAGAGTACTTCCACAGCTATTTCATTCTTAGGGCCTTGCTCTGAATCTTCAGGTTTATAATCCCTAAACCTCCACATCTCTTGTCAGCAGTGAGATCTTTCCATTTCACCAGATGGTGTTCTTCTTGTCCTTTAGTTCCTGCTACAAAAAATTCTCCTGATGCTATCAAACCTACTGATGACTCCTGCAGGAATAGGGAACAATGACATGTATGTTGGATCGCATCAAGAACAAAGTTTATAAGGGCCAATTTGCCTCCAATGAAATGCATTGAGTCTTCCGTCTGCCCAGTTTCATTTCACAACTTTCAATGACCTTGTTCCAGATCACTGAAGATTTAGCCTTTTGCACCCAGGGGCATACCAAGGTAAGTTGTTGGTAAGTGATCCAACTTTCCCCCCTCAGTATGGAAGTAGGGGCCAAACATATTGCTTTTGGGATCATGCTGATAGGATAAATGAAGCTTTTCCAGTTGATATGCAGCCCAGACATCCCTTCAAATAGCACCAGTATCGAATTAGATGCTTGTTGTTCTTTCTTCAGCATCACAGAAGATAAGAGTATCATCAGCGTATTGAAGGTGTCACTTGCAAAACTATTCTTACCATTTCCAACTACCTCAAATCCTTTCAATCACCCAAATTGAGTTGCTGCTTGATCAAGGCTGGTTGAGTCCCACCATAGCTAGCACAAAGAGTAGTGAGATAAGGATCTCCTTATCTGAGGCCTCTTATGCTTCAAAAAGCTTGCTGGTGCTCCATTGATTAGGACTAAGAACCTAGCAGTTGAATAAAACTGATCCACGAAATCCATTTTCGTCCAAACCCATTTTTCCCAGCATCGCTAGCAGATAAGTCCAGTTATTCTTGTCATATGCCTTCTCAATGTCTAATTTGCACCGTATCCCTGGCTTCTTCTGTTTGATTCTAGAGTCAACAGCTTCATTAGCTATTAGTACTGCATCCAGTATCTGCCTGCCTTTGATAAAGGCCATCTGTTGTGAGTCCACCAGTGTAGAAATTACCCCTTTCAATCTCTCAGTCAACACCTTGGAGAAAAGCTTGTAGATGCTCCCTATCAAGTTGTTGATAGGTCTGAATCCTTCAATTCAATAGCACCTTTTTTCTTTAGGAGTAATGGCAATAAAGGTTGCATTGCTTCTTCAAACCTCTTCAATATGGAAACAGAAAGTATTCACATATCATTTTTCACTATTTCCAGCATTTGGTTAGAAAACCCATTGTAAATCCATCTGGGCCAGTGGGCTTTATCTGCAGCACACATCTTTCAAACAGTTCAGTACTTCTGTTTCCTCAAAATCAGCTTGCAAATTGTCTCTTTCTTCTTCTGATAACACTGGACAGTTAGTATACTGATAGAAAGGCCTACTGTGTGGTTTCAGTGTAAAGGTTCTGGTAGTATTCAATGATTTCTCCTTCCACTTTGCCTGTTCCTCAGTCACTTCCCCTTGTACTTTTAGTTGACTAATGTTGTTGTATCTTTTGTGTGCATTTGCCACTTTGTGGAAGAACTTGGTGTTCTTATCTCCTCCTTTAGCCATAGCCCTAGACTTTTGCCTCCAAGATATTTCTTCATTTTGACCAGTTCCTCATACTCCATAAGCAGGGATGCCTTTGATTTGTTCTTCTTTCACTTGAACATTCTGTCTCCAGTCGCCTTTTTCAGATCTCACTTGACTTAATATCCTTTTCTCCTTTTGAAGTTTCAGATTTCCACTACCTCTGCTCCATTCTTTGAGCTTGGATTTGAGAGCTTTTAATTTGCAGGCTAATATGTAATCAGGTTTCCTGAACTGAAAGAGTTCCACCACTCACTAATTTTTTCATTGAAGTCTTCCAGTCCTAGCCACCACACCTTCAAATCTTAAAATAGCTTTTGTTTCTGCACCAATTACCTCCCTGTAAGACTATGAGGCTATGATCGAGGTGATTCTGCAATGGGAACTGTTAGATGCTGTTGAAGCTATCATCCCACTCTTTTGAGATCAAGGTTCTGTCAATTCTGGAGGCTGCCTCTATTCTCCCTTGAACCCCAAGTGTATTTTTACTCTCCTTCTAACTGTATGTCAATCAAGTTCACGTCCTCACAAAGTCAGAGAACACTACCATGCCTCTGTTTCTTCTGTTACAATTTTTCTTATCTAGACGTGAACCTTACACAGTTGAAATCACCATGCGGCCCAGGGCCCTTCCATCAGTCCCCGCCAGCACCCAATTCTTCCCACAACCTCCTTTCGGTATATGTATTTGGGGCATATAAATTTCGTTATATGGCATGAGAAGTTCTGAAATTAAGCATCAAATTGGCATGTCAAAGTGTATGAACCCACTTCCAGCACTTCCCCATTCCATGATCTGCTATCCCATAAGAAACAAAATACCCCTCGCCACTTGCCTCTATGTGTGTATCTGATCCACCTCCCCCACCCCCCACCCCAAATCTGTTTGACAGTGTCAGAAATGCCCTCTAGTTTGGTCTCTTAAGACAAATGATATCTATTTTCCAATCTGATATCAAATTATGAACTATTCTCCTTTTATCCCTACCATTCAACCCCTCACATTCCCATGTAACTAGTCTAAAATTCATGATTCATGGCCAGCCAACCCTTCCCTTATTTCTGTTACTACTCTTGAATTTGACATCAAAGTGGCCAGACCTTTCAATTCTTGTATCCCTTTGAATCTGTTCTTCTTGCACCCGCTAACTTCTTCATGCTTAGCTTATTGCCTGCAACTATCAATTTGTAATAGTAGTTTGAGAGCCTCTTCATGACCTTAGAAGTCCATCCCTAACATCTTGCTCAGTTTGAGCATATTCTGTTGCACCCATAGATTAGTCTCCTTCTGTTTTTCTTGCAAATCTTGTTGATTATCCATGAGTAAAGGCACCGCATCTTCTACTTCCTACCATTAATCAACATGATAGAGTTTTGATTATGTGAGCTCGGCCTTACTTCCTATGCGTTTTTGTTTTGTGAATCTCCCTTTTGCACCAGTGTTATTCTCTTTTCTTTTCCCCCAGCATGACAAGCCTCTTCATGATTCGCCTTCTCCGACTGATCATCCTCCGCATCTCCCACAGCCATTGCCATCGTTCCCCTCACAGTTGCATTCAGCTGAGTCTGCATGGGGGTTCCAGAAAGTTGAGATTAATGTTATGATTATTAGAGGCTTTGTGGTTGTTCAGGTCATTGTAAATGAATTGGGCCATGGGTCCGGCCCAAATGTTTCACTTAAGCTGATATGACTTCTCGGCCCACCCTTCTAAACGGTCATGTGCGTCTCACGTGCTGACTTTTGTTTGCTTCAATCCCCGATGTAGCGGAGAGACCACGTGGTTACTGACTAGAGAATCCCTAATAACTGGGGATTCTCGCCCTTTTGTCGCAGACGGGCAACTCCATTGACCGCTGGGCACTGTTTCCGTCCAGCAGTCTCTTTCAACTTTGCTGATGACACTTCGTATCTAGGTTTGTTCTCTCGACTAGGATCGTATGAAGAAAGTCACTTCATCCCAGATATCGAAACTTCCACGAGATTTCTTTCCATCGCTTGGTTTAGAATTTGCCCATCTGAGATGGTTCTTGAGCTCCACCTCTTCCGTAGCCACCCAACCCCCACAACGTTCTCCAATTTCTTGAAAGTGTTTTGTGTCCACAGATGCAATGGAATTCCAATTGCTTTGATCCAAGTCTCCTTGGTAAGGATGGAGTTTGTGACTGACCCTACCATAGGGTTCCACCATTCAAGCTGTAATCTTCCTTTTTTCCAGGGCCAATGACCTTGGAGGATAGACTCTGCTGTAAATCTATTGGGGAATTCAACAAAGCAAGTCTCCATACATCTCAAAGATGTTCACTCCGAAACGTTCTTCCAATTTGCTGCCACCCATCTCCTTACATCGGCTAGTGTGGGTTTCTCCTAGGGCCCCCCAACAACACACCCCACAACACATCTTCTCAGGATCGTATTCTCCGACTCAGGTGTGTCTGTCCTACCTTCAAGGGATTTCACCTCTATTGCTCTGTTATTTATTGGTTGCCATTTGCTCTCATTTAGAGCTATGGAGTAGGGAGGCTTTCAGTGAGTCTAGGCGGGCTATCTTACCTATCTCTTTGCATTTAATGAAGTTCTCCACCTTAAATGCTATGTCATACAACCCTCATTCATTGCACCGGGATTATAAGTTCTAACCTTCCCCCCCTTTTTAAAGAGACAATGCTAATGTATCTCCCTATCGCTTGTACTTCCTTGTACAAAAATGTTCTGAATCTCTTTCAGCAATTTTCCACCTCATCACCATTTCCTTTTGATCATTAGACACCTCCTTAAGGACTGAGCAGACCCACTCCATGACCTTGTTGCCTGCGGAAGACCTTTCATCAACTTATTGCGTCTTTCGACCCATTCGAACCAATCTGTTCTTCCGGATGTCCACCTAGTGATGTCAAAAGATTTAAATCCCGCGTTGAAGTATATTCTGTTATCCCCATCCTAGACGGAGAGAAAGAAGAGAAGAAAGAAAGGGGAACTGAGAGGAAAGGCTGCTCACAGGGAAGTGGAGCCAGCGTGAGATGAAGAGATAGCTCTCACAGGCTTCTGCCGGAAAGGAACCCCTCCTAGAGGTTAGGAGAGAGAAGAACCTTGGGTATCACTTCTTTTACCACTCTTTTTCCAGCGTTAACTGATGTTATAATAACTCCTCAATCCTCAAACTAGTTGGGATCAACCATAACTTATCAAAAGAGAAAAAGTTTCATATGAATAGATATTTATTTTACAATCATGTAGAGTTCGGAAAAGAACTTTGCCTATTTGAGTTTCGCATACTGATTCCAAGCCCGGATAAAAGAAGGAGTTATGATAGGTCAAGCATCACATAAAGATAACGAGTTTATAAGACAAACCATTTGCAAGTTCGTTATTATGGAGTTCCTACCAAGGATCGGACTAATGACATATATACAATACTTGAATTCTTCATATAGATGCTATGGTTGGCTCTCATCCATAGTTCTGGTAAGTTGAGCTCTTTTTCAAGGAACTACTCGTTATTTCAAGGTAAATTTATTCACTGCCTTGATAATAATTTTTTCCTGTCTAAGTAAAGTCGACTAATTAAACTCATTCTATAACCACCCGATCCCATTGAATCGAGGACAAACGCCTACAAAAAGATTGCTTATTGTCTTTTACTTAGTTATAAGGAGAGAAAACAAATTAGGTCAAAGAAAATGCCATTTTGGACTTATCCATTAAAAGTCCAAGGACGCTCCCAAAAATGGGATTATACGAAATTCAATATAATAAGCACCCATAGGATTCCAAACTTCCTTTCTCCTTTCTGTGTCCAACCAAAAGAGAATTTGGTACTTTTTGTTCATGAATATCGTTGTTTGTTATTCAAGTTTTCTTGTTTAGACGGTTGGCAGGCAAAGGAAATTTTCTAGAGAAACAATAATGCATAGAGATCGTAAAGAACTCCATCGGCGAAACCACTCTGCTGAGCCGACATAGTAATGGTCCCAAAATTGACTCGTAGGTCTACGTTTGTCCCTAAAATATAAACTTGAGCCAAACACCGCAATGGTCCAAACGTTGTGGGTAAGTCTACTTTTGTCCCAAAAATATAAACTTGAGCACTTCTGGTCTCTTTTAATTTAATAACAAATTTTTGTTTGTTGAAGAGCCACATGAGACAGCTCATGTAGACGAAATGCCAGCCACCATGCCACTCATCATGGCACCAATATCTAAAGACACACTAGTGAGGGCCATAGTTCACTATGTCTGCTCTTTTCTAGTGGTAAGTTGTGTGTCATATTGTGGTGAGACGTGTATGTTTTCTCGTGAGCTCGTGATGTGTGTGAATGTGTCCTTCTATGAACTCTACTTGAACATGGCAAATAAACTCTGAAATTAGAGAGAAAGTGGGCACCAATTGTCACTCTGGTAAGCTCTTGCTTGTCTCTATTGTTATGCTATGAAGAAAAGAGTGAGGGAATGTAAATGTATCTATCATTGTTTGGGATGAGTGAATGTGTGTATTTGGCTAGTGTGCTCTCCCGATTGTGATAAGAATATGAGTTGCGCGTATGTGTATTTCTCATTATGTTGCTCAGATGTGTAAAAGTTGTCTCTATGCATGAACTTATATAGAGAAAGAAGAACGAAAGATGACTAAAAATAGACTTAGGTGTAAAATTCTCTAGGTGAGGTTGTTAGGAACTGTGAGGTGGAAGAGGTGCATGGTGTTGTCATGTGAAGGAAGGATTGTGTGACACTTCATTCTACAATAAAGTTAGAAGAAAGGGGTGGGTTTTCTTTGATAGGCAAAAGAAGCAATTTTGGTTCTTTTCTTAAAGAAGAGCATAGTTGAAAGTTATAAAAGTGACTTTCCATCAATTTTAACAAACAAAGTTTGACATTCCTACTAAACGAGACTAAAAGTACTTAATTTAGAAAACCTTAATGACAAAATATGCTCCAATGTGATATTTTAGGGACAAAATGGACTTAACCCAAACTTACCCGGACAAAAAATTCATAAATTAACATAATGTGATTAATCCTTTAAAGGACTTTATAGTCTATTAGCATACATGTGAATGTAGGGATAGGCGTACAATACCTAATCACACAGGAGTAAATTACGCTACCATATTTACATATATTCTAGAAGATTACTCCGATTCTAAAGAACTCAATATGCCTTGAAAGAGAAATATTAGTATTCTAATGAAATTAGCCCAAACATAAGATGTTTGAAGATTCTGCGAGCTTCACCAACAAGATAAAGTCTAATTGTATATTCTTTGCTTATGTGCTGTAGGATGTTACACGTATATGAGGCTGAAACAGTTCTACAAACATTAGACTCCTTACAAGATTAGCACACTTTTATTGTTTGTTCTTTCGCTAATGGTACAGTTCCAATAGCACATCCGTTGTGCTGATTTAACTTATTAAATTACTTTACCTTCTCAAAAATATTAGTCCTAATAAAGAACACTTGAAATAGAGGATATTTTCATGGATATAGAAGATTCATGTTGTACGAGATTGAGGCATAGTGATTAATTGATTGTAGTGTTTGGAATCATTGATCTTCCACATGATGTAATTTATGTACAATTTTGACTTCTCGGTGTCAAATGTACGCAACAAATACGAGGCAACTAGTGTGCAACTATGTTGAGCCATAAATTTTCATTCTACATATTGTGCACACATCTTTTTCTTAAGCTGCCTAAACCAACCACTTATACATTTCAAGCTGTTCAGACTGAGCATATGTGCAGGTAGTTCCGGTTCTGTTTCTGCACAATGTCAAATATGATTTAGTTTTCCATTTATACCCAAACTATTACCTACTTATTTTGGTTCTAGCCATATGCAGATCGGGCTACCTGGTTTATCATACAGTAATATGGCGAATATAATAGAGTACAAACAATGGAAAACAGAATCTCAGGATATGCTGTTACTCAAGTGAGAGCAGATACACAGACAAAAGGTTGCTGAGATCTTGAATCTTAATACCTTCACCAGGAGAATTCAACAAACTATTCATCAAAATAGTGTCATATCCCACAAGTCTGTTTATAAGAAGCTGCTGCCACCTGGATTAAAAAAAATAAAGCTTATGAAGTTTTACAAATAAGATATAAAACTCAAGCGTATTAAAATCCTTTAATGCAAACTGAAATCAATAAAGTATCCAACTCTAATAACCAAGTCGTAATCACAAATAAGAGGGCATAAGAAAGAAAAGGAAGTTTTTGGGTAAAAGGAATCCTTGCAGTTATAATTTGTTGATGAATGACTGGTAATACAGTAAAACTGTACTCATAGAAGTGAAAGATTTGCTAGTCAAGCAAGAAGTTGAAAGAGAAATAAGGGGAGGCAAGATTATTTGCATTGTGAGTCCATGATCATGTCCTCATGTTTTTCACCATGTTGGAGCTAAGAGGAAAACAAAACAGCTCAGAAACATTAAACGGGAAACAAACGGGAAAATAAAAGATAAGAACAAAGATGAGAGTTCTACTTCAACATATGACAACCTTGATTCAGATTGTAACACCCCATATTTTATTAATCTATTATATGCATTTAAATGATCTTGTTTTTTTTAAATATTTTTATTATTCTCTTGAATTTAAATATTTAACTTTGTTTGATAAAACAAATGGAGCAGAAAAAAGAAAAAAATATTGTTATATTCTCTATTGGATCCTTCTATCCATTTAAGAAAGCCTCTTTTATCAGCAAAACCCTTTTTTCTTTTTTGATAAAGGTAATTTTTTCTATATAATCACTAGGTATGCATCAAACAGATGTAGACCCTTACAAAAGTAGGTGTTTGATTGATGAACTCCTGTTCTAGACCTGCCCCTACAACAATCTAGTACAACAAAAAGGTCATTTGTGGGACCTAACAATTCTACTTACACTAAAAATAGTACAAAGCTATGCAGTTCATCTTCATTTTCTGTATATGTTCTGCTTCTTGCCTTCAAAACACCTCATGTTTCCTTCCAGACTGTCCACCATATGCAGGCAAGGATAACCTTCCATCTCTCCTCCTAGCTGTGTATTTCCCACATTGGTCCAGCAGCTTTAGGATGTCTTGCACTCCTTGGCTTCAGCCAAGTGATCTTCCTATGGCTGGTGAAGATCCTCCAAAGTTGATCAACTAGGGGCAATATAAAAGAGATATTGACTGTCTCTACTTCATCTCCACATAGGTAAATATCTAGAACATAATTGAAAATATCTTTTCTTTAGGTTTTCCCGTGTCAATACAGCTTCATTTGCCAGTAACCAGAAGAAACAATTTACTTTGTAAGGAATCTTTGGCTTTCAGATCATTTTCCAAGGCCATATCCTTCTCTGTATACTTGTTATGCACCGGTCCCTATAGGCTGAGCTAACAAAGAAGGTACCTTTGTTGCCTATCTCCCATCGGTGTGTGTCTTCCTCCGTGTCATACTGGCTTGTGTGAGCATATTCTGCAATGCAGCTATCCCTTCCATTTTCCAATCATTTAAGTTCCTCCTGGGATGAATGTTCCAACCTTGTCCTGTCCAGATTTCAGCCACAGTGGCCTATTCGGTTAGATAGATGTTGTGAATATCTAGAAATAATTGCTTTAGGCTAGTCTATCCTAACCATTTTCCCTCCCAGAAGGAGACTTTCCTTCCATTGCCTACCTTAAAATGAATTCTGGATAGGACTAGTGGCCAAAGGTTTCTAATAGATCTCCATGTACTGCACCCATATGGTATGTTCACTGTCTTTGTCATCCATCTATCTTCCATTTCATACTTTGCATGAATGAGCTCCTTCCACAGCATGTTGTTCCTAGTGATGAATTTCAGCCATTTCATCATTACGCTCTTATTTTGCATTCTCATATTCCTAACCCCCAACACCCCTTCCTTTTTGCTTCTAATCAATTCCTCCCACTTAACTAGGTGGAACTTTTTCATCTTCATTACCCTGCCAGAGGAACTTTCTTCTCAATTCATCTATCCTCTGGATCACAATGATTGGAACAGGGAATACTGACATCATGTATGATGGTAGGGCATCTAGTACACTATTTATCAATGTCAATCTTCCACCTAGAGATAGGTATTGACTCTTCCAGTTGGTTAGCTTCCTTTCACATTTCTCCACCACTTCATTCCATATCCCTGGATTTGCTTGCTCCTGAAAGGCATCTCCAACACTTTTGTGGGTAATTCCACTCTTCCTCCCAGGATTGTTGCTAGAATCTCCACCTCTGTTACTTCATTGATGGGATATATGCATCTCCCGGTTGATATTCAGTCCAAAACTACTTCAAAGATGATGTATATCACCTCAACATCAATATGTGTTCCTTCTTAGCTTCACAAAAAATTAAGGTGTCATCTGCATACTGTAGATGGGATATCTGGATATTGTTCTCTGCCCTATTCCCCATTTGGAATCCCCTAATCCAATCTCTTTCCATGGACGTTTGTATCATATTTCCCATCCATTCCATTGCTATTATGAAAAGGACATTGGGTCTCCTGTCTCAAACCTCGTGAGCAGAAAAATCTATGTGGAGTTCTGTTTATTATTATGAGAACTTAGTTGTGCTGATGCAGTACTTCACCCACTTGATCCACTTGGCTCCAAACCCCATTTTACCAACATGTGTACCAAATACCCCCAATTTAAATGATCATATGCCTTTTGTATGTCCAGCTTGCATAGAATCCCAGGTTCCTGACTTCTCTACCTTGTTTCCACACATTCATTTGCTATTAGAAACCTACTCTTATGAGCTGCCTACCTTTAATAAATGCCATCTGTTGCCTATCCACTAATTTGTGAAATTGACTTTTTCAATCTTTTCAGCCAGTAGTTTGCAATAATTTTATATGCCCCTTCTATCAAACTTCGCTGTCCTGAAAGCATTGAGCTCTCATTGCCCCCTTTTTCTTAGGTATTAGTGCTAGAAAAGTGGCATACAGGACTTCTTCAAAACATTCTGTCTGATGGAAATTCTGCAATGCTGCTACTAAATTCTGGGCTGATCTCAGCACTTTGGAAGAAAAGCCATAGTGAAAGCTATCTGGATCAGGTGCTTTGTCCCTTGCATGCTTTGACACTGTCAAGTATCTCCCCCGTTGTTCAAAAGGGGCCATCAACATGTTGCTTTCATCCTCACCAACCATGGGACAATTTCTCATGTCCAGCTGAGGCCCCAGTCTTCAATCTCTGAATATAGTCTCTGGTAGTTCACTATCTCCTCTTGTATCCTCCCTGCTTCTAATAGTATTTCCCCCTTTACTTTCACCTTATCTATTGTGTTATTCCTTATATGGGCATTGGCAGTTCTATGAAAAAAGATGGTGTTTCTGTCCCCCTACTTTAACCACACTGCCCCTGATCTCTGTCTCCAAGTTGTTTCTCTTTGTTTGTTATGTCTTCAAATTCCATCATAAGTGCTAGTCTAGATGCTATTTTCTTCCTTTAGAGCTCTCACCTCTTGTACCTTCTCCAACTCTGTTAACTGTCTCAGAATCTCCTGCTTCTGTGCCCCCAAGTTTTGTGCGGACTCGTTCATTCTTTCAGTTTCCTCTTTTCAGAGCTCCTAGCTTGGCTGCTAGGATAAAAGTCTGATCTCCTTGAACTTGAAGGATTCCCACCACCCTTTCACTGTCTCTGACCCTCCCACTTCCAGCCACCAGTTTTCAAACTTGGCAAAGTAGGACTTTGTGTTTTCCCACTCCCCACATTTTAGCATTACAGGAGAGTGGTCAGAAGTCACTCTCTGTAGTAGGTACTGACTTATACTTCTGAAGCTTGCTTCCCATTCTTCTGAAAATAGAAATCTGTCCAACCTAGCTGCTATTGAATGTCTGTCTCCTTTCTTCCATGTAAAACTTCCCCCATTAGAGCCAGGTCCATCAGTTCCATGTCCTCAATGAAATCAGAAAAATCCACCATTTCGTTGCTGATCTTTCTATAGTTCTTTTCTAAAGGGTGTCTGGTGGTGTTGAAGTCACCACACATCACCCATGGTCCCTCAACAGCCTCTGGTTGCCCCAATTTTCCACCAAGTCTCTTCTCTCTCTTGTCTGTCATTTGGCGCATACACCCCTGTGAGATGCCAAGTGAAATCCTGGCTCTTACCTGCCAAACTACATGTTATGAAAGACCATCTGCACATTGAGACTTCCTCCCAATCCCTTCCATCCCACATAATAACTATCCCCCCTCTGGTTCCACAGGTTTCCAATTTAACATGGTTAACTCCATCTGCCCCCCATAAATCCTGTACTACTCCTGAGATATCCCCTTCCAGTTTTGTCTCTTCGAGGCAGACTACATCAAATTTCCACCTGTGCATAATGTTTTGATTACCCGTCTCTTCTTTGGGAAATTTAACCCTAATATTCCATGACACTATGTTAACTTTCATTGAATCTTTTATAGTCAAGTATCCTGCTTCTCATGCCATAACTCATGAATTTCATCTCTAACTCCGATCCTGTCAATTCATACATCCACAACCTCATGAATTTTGTCTCTAACTCCAGTCCTGTCAATTCATACATCCCCTTCTTAGTTACATATTGCTCCTCTTGTTTCCTTTTGTTCTCTTGCTTATTTTTGTCTATTTTCATGAATAGTCTTTTTTGCCTTCTCTCACATCCCTTGAAATTAACCCCAAACTCTGAACTCAATTTCATTATGTGTTGTTCAATCCAATGCAAGGATTTGCCTATTGGAAATCTTCTTGTTGGCACTGCAGCTTCTGTTATAAACTCTGGTACTATCCCTTGTTCCCTGTTTCTCGCATTTTTGTTCCTACCCTTTCTTTATCTACATGCAATATATTCATTGCTTTTATTTACACCAACTCTGATCCCTCCTTGTCTTGTACCTCCCATCATGTAATTCCTCCTCCTTGATTTCCCAGTTTTGCAAAGCTGTTTTGAGTGTTTAATTGAGATATGTTTGCCAATATCTCTATATTCACTGAGTCAATCCTGGGCTGTATAATGAGTTTTATTTGTCTCACCTCTGCTGGGTCTTTTTGGCTGAGGCCTGTGGAAACCCCTGTTGTTTGGTTTTCCTCCTGTTGGGCCTTTTTGATTTGAGTCTGTGAAACTTCTTTTTGATTGGGCCCACCACCGCACACATAGGTCCTTTCCTTCGAGTTTAGCAAACGTGCCTTCATCTAGGGAAATCCCCATTAAAAGGTGTTCTGCACGTGGTCTGGGATTTTCCACCAAAAGGGGTCTTTTCCCTCTCTTTCTTTATGCCGAGTCTTCTCTACTGCTCTCTCTTTCATCTATTTCACCACCGTCATCAGGAATTTCAGCCCATACTGGAATCCTATATACAAAACCCTCACTGGTCAGCTCTATCTCCCTTGGTACTTCTGCTCCGTCACCCTTGACCTTTATTCGCCCCATTGAAGGTGTCTCTTGTTGGATGTCTCTTCTTCTGTTTCTATATATCCCCCACACCGATCTCTGATGTTCTTAAGAATCTCCTGGGACTACATCTTCAAAGGCAAGCCCAGGAGCCTGAACCAGACCCAGCCCTCTTAACTTCCGCTCGGCCAACACCCCTGTGGTGGTTTCCTACCAAGTTAGGTTTCTTAGTCTCATCTTCCTTCCAGAACCATATCCTCCATGATGTGTTCTGCTGCCACTCTAGATGGGAATTCGAATAAGACCTGTTCGTCATTCATGGCGTACTTAATTTTACTCCACGCTGACCCCCAGGTGTTGTATGCCCAGGATCTAACTTCTTTCAGTGTAAGGGCTCTCTCCGGAAGGCCTAGGAACTTTCCGACAAGACGCCTCGTTGGAGTAGGTCTTTGTACGATGTCGCATGCGATACTTATACGATTCTCGCGACTGAGCTTATGCTGATCTTTCCCCTTGCTAATAGACCACCTGTTGTTGTTAACGGCCTCTATCAAAGAGGTTCCTACTGCTCTTCTGAGCCTTGCAAAATTCCTTTGTGTTCTCTTTGCTCCACATATGTAAATTTTGCTATTTTGTGGGTTATGTTCCCCCAACCACCTTGGAATGTATTTCTGGTGTATTAACAACTGATTTGTTCTGTCCTTTTGAATGGCTATGAAGCTGATGTATCTACCTTGGTCATCATGTTTGAGTGTGCAGAAATATTTGAGAGGCTCTAAATTTCAATCGTCTTACTACTTTCCCTTGGTCCTTTGATGCTTCAATAAATACAAAGATTAACCAATCGTAGGAAATTAATGCTGATCTTTACTTCTCATTGACTTGGCTCCTCTCAATCCATTCGTACTAGTAATCTGTGTCGTAATTGCATTTAATGAACTCGAAAGATTTGAACACCGCGTTGTAGAAAATATTGTTTCCATCTTTCTCTAATGATAAAAATACAACGGAACTAAGGAACACAAAATCCGGTCAGAGTAACACTGCCACAAGCCGCTAATTCGAAAACTAACTTTAGTGCATTGCCTCGAATCTAATGCCTCGAGAGAAAATTATGAGAACTCTTATTAAACCCTTATTTCCATAGGTAATTTTCTTTTTCTTCCTTCTAACCTTCATTAGGAGAGCTCTAAATGCACAAAAGTGCCATTCTCCCACTACCATCAAAACCAATTTTTTTATTGCATAAATTTATTAGTCTCTATCTTTTGTATATATGTTGGAATCTTACCTTCAAGAATCAAGATGGGTTAAGCTTATTTGAAACACTAGATTTTGAATTTGGGAAGAAACTCCTCAACTTACGGTGGAGCTTTATTCAAATATATTTTGTTGAAATGGTTTAAGTTTTTGTTTGAGAATTTGAGATCATGAAATTAGGATTTAATCTCATTTTTTATCTAAATAGCAATAGGTATTTTGAGTATAACTCTTTACCTATAACTCGGATTAGATTTTTATTCTCTTTTTAAAATTGGGGGCAGGAGGGGAAATGGAGAGAGGATTACAAGGTGGGGGAATGATCCCTCACCAACAAAGTGAAAGTTCGGTAGTCAACCAAATTAAGATACTAAGATTCTCCACTGGATTGAAGTGATTCAAAAGGTACAGAAAGATAAGAGAAAGACCTACAACTACAAATTCTTTTTTTAAAACTACTTTCATGAAGAACAAAATCTAATTTCTTTGTTTACTTCCCTTAAAAATCTGCTGCAATAAAGGCAGAGGTGCTGTCCAGATTTTCCTCTTAAAAAATTATGAATAGTTTGACCAATTTGGACTCCCTAGATAATTACCAACATTTATTTTAGATACCTTTGAGTTACAGGATTTAAGTTAGTATTTGATTATTTGTTTAAGATGAAAGAGACATTTGTTCAAGTTAAGGAGGGCACATTAGAAAATTGCTCGGTCCCAGCTTAGAAGATCTTCACATTGTTGATGTTTGGTTTGAGATTTAGAAATATTAAAGCTCCAAGGTTTGCACACAAACTTGAATATATATTCACCTTATTTTGTGAGAATAGCTTGAGTCTTGGTAAAATTTGTTCTTACTTTAATTTGTTGTCTTATTGGGTTGTTTCTAATTAGTGCCTTATTTTGTTATGGTTCCAATTGAGGATGAACGCGTGAGTCACCTGGTACCTTTGATACCATTGAGGGTACAAAATATATAACAACAACCACAATAAGATACCCAATATAATCCTACAAGGTGGGGTCTGGGGAAGGTAGAGCATATGCAAACTCACTTCCATCTTAGAGGTAGAGAGGCCGAGGTACAAAATATAGTTGAGTTAATTATATATTAAGATTGTATTGTTATCATGTGAAACACTTTTGTAAGACAAACTAACTCACTAGACATATACAGATTGATAGAGCATTTTTGCATTCTTGTTGGGACTTTGTCCTTTTTGTGATGATGACATTGTCATTGTCATGCCTCTTGATATTGTTTGGATCTTGTCCCGTCTTGACTTTGGATTTTATTTCAACTTAAGTATGACCTTTGTCCATTTTAAGTATGAATGGAAAAGCCACTTTCAACATGGTTCTCACCCTCTTGATTATTGAATTTTGACCCTACATGATTTAGGTCCTCTGTCCTTCTAGTTAATTAAATCATCATATGTACGCATCACATATATGTTGAGTGAAATTAACCTACTGATGGACTTTCTTGAAATAAAGTTGGGAAGCTTTCTTATTCTGAGATATGAATGTTAGTTATTGACCACCTCTTGGTTTGGTATTTATTTTCTTAGACATAATATCCTCGTTATTTACTTGATGATGATTTGATGAACTTTCACTATGAATTTCTTTCTTGTACTCTTGTTGATACAAAACTAACTTGTTTAACATGAAGGATTAGCTAAATTTTTATTTCTAAGTTTCATATGATCTATTTGTATTTTAGTTGGAATTGGAGAATATAATGACTCCAAGCCCAATGTTTATGTCACTGTTTTATGCTTAACGAGAGTTTGTTTCTATCGTAGGTTGATGCTGCAGAGAAGAATTGAATATGGCCATTTGAAGTAGACTTTTGGAAGCTTCAATGAAAATCATTTTTGCATGTCTTGATATTACATTGAGATCTGGGACTTGTAATGATCCATATGACACTTTTTTAGTCAAATTGTGACCCGGGATCATATTTTACATATATAAAAGCAAAAATTAGTTCAAACAGAAAATTGGCTGGCTCAAAAGTGACCACCTCAACAAATAGCAGTCTATTCTAATAATAAAATGCAACAAAATTAATCTGGCCTCAAGTTACTTGACCCCGTCCAGATCTTCTTCTTAGACACCTAATATCTGATTTCGGAAAGTCATTCCCATCTGAATATGAGCTCCGCCTCTTTGTCTTCTCTTCAATGTTCATCATTACTCCTCCATTACATGGCTTCCACGGTAATTTCCTTAAACTTTACTATCGATGTTTCCCAGCAGGTTAGTCTCAATTACTCTCTTCATATGTTTATTTTGATCCCTTCTTTATCAGCTGACCTCAACTTTCTTTGTAGGTCTGATTCTAATTCCTGTTTGTATGTTGTGGTTAGGCCAAAGGAGAAGAGGTGTTGACTTGTGTGGCTCCGGCTGTGTCTGATTTTCAAAGATCTCCTTTTGATCTAGCTCTGCCTCCTATGTACTTGCTTGTTCTTCTGTAAATTACTGTTAAGCCATTGTTTTGATGTCTTATTACGTTATATCTGTTGCATCGTAGCTGCTGGGTTTGTTTACCACCTGTGCAATCCTACCAAATCAATAGTTTTTGCATTGACTTGTTTCTCCTGTGTCGTTGAAATGAGGTTATGTGTATAATGTTTGTTGATCTGTCTTGGGGCTCTATGACTATTCTTCTAGCGGCTTCTGTGTTTCTTTGATGTTAGCATGTTCTAGATCTGAGTAATTTTCCTTGTATGATTCATAAATTCAGGATCTCTGCTTTATCACTGTCAAGAATTTTCTCCCCAAGTGAAAGGTCATGTGAAAGTCATAGAATTGGTAACTTCTTGTCCATGGCTATATTAGTGAGGTAATCAGCTAGGTGGTTTCCTTCTTATGTAGGTACGCTTCACTTGTGAATTTAGCTGTTCAGCTCTTTAAAATTCTCAATTCCTGTACATGTTCCCATGGTATTCTCCATCCATCTTGCAAAATTCTCTTTAGTACTAGTGAATCTGTCTCAAGCATAATGTTCTTCCCATCAAGATCAGCACAATATATCAGAGCTTCCTCTATAACCATGAGCATGACCTCTATTTCTACTTATATATGACACAATTTACATACGTACTTTTTTGAATGATTGTTCGCTCATTGATGCTATTATTTTTGTAACTTGATTTTGGTGAATGACTTGACTATTTTGGGGTATCCATGCCTAAGTCTTTTAATGAATTAAATTTAGCACTTGAATTCGAACTTGGGGATGATTTGAGACTAAAGTAGATTGTATTTGAGATTGGGAGATGGATTTTATGCTTAATATGAGTCTTGAAAGGTGTTGTATGAAAAATATTCTTCTCCTAGGTATCTAATATAATCATTACGGTGATTATTTCAATAGGAGCTGCGCATTTTTCACATATTGTGAAAACAGTATCTTTTAGGATTCTATGAGATTTTATTATGGTGAAAATATTGCCTTTGAACCCGCGTGCTCATATAGCCTCTTCATGCTGATAAATATTATTGATAATGTAAATTAGTTTTTAAATATTTAATTTTAATTAAATTACATGTTTTTTTTGTTTTTTTAATTTTATATTATTAAATATTTAAATTTTTTTAAGTTAGTCTATTTTACAAAATGGTTTTTACAAAAAAAGAAAATTCTACTTACTTGCTAAATTATTGATTAACTTTTGCTACGGGCGTCCTCCATTGGGAGGGTGTTATACAAATGCTACAGACATCATAGTCATTGTCCGTAGGACCGTAAGTTCAGATTGAAAGGGCAGCCTGGTGTACGGCGATCTACGAAGCTCATGCAGGATCAGGAAAGGACCAAAGGTCACATCATTTAAATAAAATTATAGAACACAAATTTATGTACTTAAGTGAAGGGGTATGAGCTGACTCCAGCTACTAAAGCAGGAATGCCGAGCAGAGATGCTTATGTTAATTGTGGAATGTTATGCTAATCTAGCTTCCTCAGGCAGTAATAAGTAACCCTAAGTACAAATGGTAGCACTCAAGAATTTACTAACAAGAAAAAAACTTTAGCACTTCAACAGCTTAGGAAAAGATGCATAAATGAACAACAGCAAGGACCAAAAAGCAACAGTAGTACCTTCTCTTGGTGTATAAATATAGGTTCAATGCCTTGCTTCTTGTCTCAAGCCACTGTATCATAAGGTCAAATAAAGATCATAACCATTGGAAGATAATTCAACAAAACCATCAACAACTGTTAAACAAGTAACTCATGAATTTGATCCCTCAAAAACTATAGCAGCTTCATTCAGCTCAAGCAACAAAAGAAGTCTTACCAGCATGCCTTTGACTTATATAGCGATACATATAACATCAAGGAATCCAAAGCCGTGCATTAACATTACAGGTACTTAACAACAGGACTTGACAGGCAATGTTCTTTAAAAATGTAGGCCAGCCGTGAACATAGTCCAATTCACGTATGTCCTCCCCAAGTCTTTGCTCATTCCTCCCTTCTTCCAACCAGTGCGTTCTTTTTTTTTCCCTTTTCCTACTCCTTTATATTCATGATGGGCGGAGGGGAACTCCTCTCCCTTTAGTATTATTGATTTGAACAAAGCACAAGAAAATAGAGATACAAGTAAAATCAAGCAACAACAATATACATATCAAGCTCCATACAATTTTTTTTTTTTTTTTTTGGGGGGGAAGGGAAGGGGTTCACAAGCCATTAATTGCACCTACGCTGCATCCAATTGGCCAGCACAGTGCATCACGTGAATTGGCAAGGGCATGTTTGTCTGATCAAAGTTGAATTTCACTATTACATATCATGTTTTATGACTCTATACATCACTAACAAACCACTAGTACGGGAGCCAGAGAAAAAGAAGGGGTGATAAGTGTAGAATCAGAAGATCAAAATTTGTTTTAGGTTTAAAATGTATGAAAAAAGGCATGCTAGAAACTTTACTATGTCAAAACATTTTAACCTTATACATGTATGACAAATTTAGGGCTATCAGAATGAAGTGCCTTTCTACCAAATAAGTGTGCCCAAGTCTTTGTGACATAGTCTACCTCTATACAGTTGCAGAATAAGCATCTTGTAAGTAAGTAGGAAACCTAGAATGGTAGCTACAATTCATCAAAACTACAAATGATAGCATGGAGGGTAGCAGAGCCCGAAGATAATGGTTCTGCACTGAAACAAACAATTTCAAACAACCACAGCAAGAAGGTTTAGAAGATAATTTATTTCCAACAAAATTATGTTCAAAAGAAGCATTTTTGGTTGAAAAAACATTTCACAGCCAACTAAAATTGCCTTCATGGAGCCAGTCATTTTCAAGAAGATAAAGGTAGGAATAGAAATGTTCATTGATTGTAATGGATCGTCTTTTCTTAATTAAATACCCCTTCAAAGGAAGCAAACATTTCACAGCTAACTAAAAGTGCCTTTCATGGAGCTGTCATTTTCAAGAAGATAAAGGTAAGAATAGGAAATGTTCATTTCTTATAATGGATCGTCTTTCCTTTATTAAATACCCATTCTCGGGGGATATAAAGACGTACTGAAATACAAAAAGTTCTTCTCTTCTTTTCTCAAATTCTAAGTGGTATCAGAGCAATTGCTGCCTTTTGAAGTGAGTTTTCGTCCCACGCAGAATTAGGGTTCCCTTTTTTTCAAGAAGAGATCGACTTTCTCACCTTTTTGGAAGCTGTCTGGCATTTTTTTCCAATTTTTACTTCTTTATGGAATCGATCATATTCACTACCTACATTCCAGGAAATTGTGCACCACAAATAAGAGCCAATAAAGAGACCCACAATTCCATTGAAAGACATCACGATTCCTTGTGGTTAAAAAAATAATTTGGCCGAGGAGAAAAAAAGATAATCAAATTACTACCAAGATAACTGAAAGTTCCACCTTGATGATTCCATCATTCATGATTGAGTTGTGAAACTTGGATAGATATCCGACATCTGAGCCGAAATCTTTCTAGTTAAAGAATCTCTTTCTAGTTGCCTCAAACACCTAGGAGATTCTCTAAAAGAACTACGAGGTTCTACTTTGGCAGCAACATGTTTTGTCCCGCTTATGGGGTCAAATCAATATATTGTAAGAAGAAACATTGGAATATCAATCTGATTGAGATCTTTTTTTCTGATATGGGTCCTATATAGCTTACTCAATAAAAACGAAGTAGTAAGGAAGATGCAAATTCGACGGAGTTGACATAGCTTCCTGGATTTAATAATGAACAAAGTCAAGGAATGGGAGAAAGGGTGCAAACGGAAGAAAGCCTTGTATAGATTGAAGAAATGCCATAGAGCTTTGTTTGATAGATTCTCCAAAGTTTTGCACTCTTAAACAACAAAACAATGTCGATCACACCCTCTTCATAAGACATCAATAGGGTAAACTCACTCTTCTCATTATTTATGTTGATGACATAGTAATGACAGGAGATGACCCAATTGATCAACACAAAAAATTGAGATCAATGATATCGGGAAGTTGCATTACTTCTTGGGGATTGAGGTTGCTAGAACAAAAAGAGGAATCTTTATTTCTCAAAGAAAGTATATCCTAAATCTTGAAAGAAATTGGTATGATAGGTAGCAAGCCAACAGAATCGCCTATTGAAAGCAATCACAAGTTACAAGTAGGGGTTGGAGGGTCAGTTGATAAGAAGAATATCAGAGGCTGGCCGTGAAGGCTCATTCATCTCTTTCACACTAGACCAAACATAGCCTATTCAGTTAGCTTGGTGAGTCATCCATGCATGACTTCGAAATCCCTCATATGCAACCTGTCTTTCACGCTTTTGCAATACCTGGAAGCTTCCACCCCAGGAAAAGGTTTGCAAGTTTTTACTGAAGCGGATTGTGCTGATTCCTTAAATGATAGAAGATCTTATCCGGTTACCGTACACTCGTAGGAGGGAACCTAGTTACTTAAAGAAGTAAGAAGCATAGTATAATTGCAAGATCATGAGGAAGATGAGATATAGAATTATGGCTCAGGTGTTTGTGAGCATCTTTGGCTACAAAAGCTACTGGGAAGAATTGAGATTGTCTAAAAAAGGGAAGTCTTTTACTGCGACAACAAAGCTGCAATCAGTATAGCTCAGAATCCTGTTCAACAAGATAGAACAGAACATATTGAAATTGTTCGGCATTTCATTAAAGAGAAAGTTACTAGTGGCACCTTGAGTCTAGTACACCGCCAGAAGAACAGCTAAATAATGTGTTTATAAATGGCCTCGGCAAAAGGACTTTTCATCCTTCATTTCAAGTTGAGCATAAAGGCGACATCTTTGATCCCATCAAACTTGAGAGGGAGCATTGATTGTGTAAACTAATTAGCATGATTTTTTAAGAGACTTTATTTTTCCTTTTCTAGAGTAATTATAGGATTGGAATATTTCCTTTATTATAATTGATTGTCTTTCCTCAGTTATTAGGATTCACTTGTATAATTCTTTTCATGGGTGTAAAACATTACTGAAATACAAAGAAGTTTTCTTATTTTTTCTTTCTCAATTTTTATACAACATCCAAAAACAGGAGCAGTTAAATACCAACTCAGTAACCTTTTTTGCCATCCAATATTGGGAAGAAATGTGACATAAAAAAAGAAACTCATATTATTACTTTACTAAGATTAGCTCATTATGCAGCTATGGTACTGCACAGAATTATTCAAAGGATAGATACCGGCATAAGAGTTTAGCTTGTCCATATGAAGCGTCTTGAGCAACTTAGGAATGTCAATATGTAGATGTATACCAGCAATATCCTGCACATGGAACTTTAGTCTCGTAACCACGTTAAAGCAGCAACAGGATGCTTCTCAAATTTACAAGGAAGGAAAACAAACAAAATATGCATTCACTTATTAAATTTGACTAGAAAACCAAACAGCTCAAGTTATTAGATACAGCTTGAAGTAAACTTGATAAGTGAAAGCATCCAAGTTGGATGCCACCTATATGTAAGAGTGTACAGGATAAGTAATGCATCATTGCTTCTGAAAAACTATCAGGTATTTAAAATCTAGCTACACAATGTAACAAGCCCAAACACTATCATTAAGATGATCAGCAAAGTAATTCTGTTGACGTCCTATCAGACAGTAATAATTGAACTCAAACAAAACTTTCGCAAAACACAATTAGGTGTTTTCTAATCAAACAATTTCATAAGAACGACATAGGGGCAAACATTGGCACTAATCTGCAATTCAATCAACGACCTGCCACAATCCAGAACCCCAAAATGTACAGAAGAGAGCAACCTAAACTGAAAGATGGAACAAAACAATCATATATTTATAATGTGAATTTATAAAATATATTCGAACTTCAAAATCTTTGACAACAGTAAGGGAATCCCATGGTTTGTACAATATAAAGTATCAAAAAAGATGCACAGAATTCTTCCGAGCAAGTTTACACTTATCCAAACTTACCCATAATCCTCCAAGCACTCGCTTGGAAACTCTCCAAATGAAAGACAAACGACCACATATTTGGCCAATTCGAATTATAGCTGCTTTTAGTGACTCCTTTGGCGAGATGAAAATCGCACGGAAACTTCCTACTATTTCAGACCACATCATCACCGTTTGACTCACTGTTCGTTGAACTTCCCAATGAAGATTCAGAGTACTCACTGGTTGAATATAACAGAGATTTACCACTCTTAGCTCCATCACTTAACCAGTCCAACCATGGTTTTTTAGCAGCAGTAACTGTACTATCTTCATTCGCATGTTTCATGTTCTCACCAATAGGTTCTCTATTGAAACATTTACTGCACTGTAGTTGGTTTGACTTCTGCAGTGACCACAAGCCAGCACTAGTAATCTGCAGGAGAAAACAGAATCAGCTGAATTTTTTTACAATATAATTTAACTGGCACATGTAAGTGATCAAAATTTACTAAACAACCATAACAGCTAGCAGCTACAATAGTGTAGTTGATGTACTAAATACAGATATAATAGATTCAAGAGAATGCTAAATGTTTTAAGAGGACTCATCCTTCAATATTTGTCAACTCAGTTTATCATCTATATTAGCTTTGAACCATGACATTCTTTCATTATTCATATTTCTATCAATTTTAAAACAAATTGTGGAAACTTTTTTTTGAGAAAGGTAAACAGAGTTATATATCAGTTGCACAATGGATGTGCGATAGCATATTCACATTGCAAAAGAAAGAAAAAAGATCCCTTGCTCTTCTACAATGTGTTGAACTTATACACACAATTTCTTTTGCTAAGAAATGATGCGAACCAGCTCCACGAGGTAAAAATGCTAAAGAAAAAAAACCAAAACAACAAAAGTTCATAGCTTCTAAATATGCTTATGTGAATCATTCAGCCGTAAAAGATCTAACGCCTTTTTTCGTATTTTTGATAGCACTCAACTAATCCACCGGTACTTGTTACGTACCACAAACACAGCACCGGATAACCGTTTCACCAAGATATAGACAAATGAAAAGAAATCAACTAATGTTGTTTGTGCGCTCCGCGAGAATTTGTATGTTGGTTCTTATGTTGTTACTCCAACTCTTCGACCATACAAAGGCCAGATTCGTACGTCAAATGAGCCAGCTCAAAAATTGCAAACTTATCAACATTACCATTCTCAAAAAAAGTGCAAGCTTATACACAATGGTCCACAGAGTGTCCAAATAGAGCTCGATTTGAAGACGCAAGCCTACATGACGTAACCATCAAAGTCCTACGTATGAAGACAGAGCTCCATCGGTAAATAAACAAAACGCTTTCCAAAATGAGACTATTTAGGTAGTGTTTTTGTCAACTTGCCGCTACACTTCGGAGCCACGCACGAAGATGCTTCAAAATAAAAGCTACATCACTATTTATATTCAATTCTAATAGACTAACCCTGATAACTTACAAGACCTTAAAGTCACACAACATGCCTATGATTTCAACCTTGAGTTCAGATCTTTTCTTTGTCTACTTTGTCTGGGCTTGGTTGCCTATATCTATCATTTGTTGTAAATGAGATTAAGGATTTGAATTATCCATTATGACTTTCTACTCCTTTGGGGGGCCTTATTAATATGATATTATTAAAGCTCCATTGGTCTTTCTTCTCAAAAATAGATCCATGTCCCACAACTACCTTTATTTCAGGGTTACCATGAGACCAATTGGTTTGGATGTACAGATGAAAACCTTGCAACTCAAGACTAGACACCATATGTAGCACCCCTAATCTTAATTGTGCAGTACGACTAGTTCGACATCGATAAATCTATCCGAACTCGGGGAACAAGGTTGTATCTAAGTCTAGAGACTAAGAAATCCAAAGGTACTATTTGTATTGAATCGAGACTTGAGGCCCAAAATGCTTCAAGATTTTAGCAAAGATTGACAACAAGAATTAATGTTTTCGTGTGTCAAGAGAGGCTACGTATTAGCACCATATCTTATGGTCATGATAAAAAGAGTATAGTAAGCGTGTTGGAAGTAATTTGAGGTCTAAAGAGAGCTCTAGTACAAAGTAGAGTTGACAATTACGCTAGGCTAATTGTTCCAAATAAGCTCGCACAAGGTCCAACTTCAAACAAGTATAACTGGGTCCTGTGTGATATAAAGAGTTAAGGGTTGAATTACCTATCAAACTAAAGGTCTTTTGAATCAGTTTCCAACGAAACAAACTGCCTCATCAATTCTAGCTTTGTACAAGCAGTTATATACGCTTAAGAAAGTGTTGTAGTTTATTTACCAAGACACAATTTTAACATGAGTACCGTTTACACTCTTTTCCCGAGATTCCACATATGGGCACACATACGAAAGGACATTCGGTCTTATTAATGACATATGCTCAAACATAGGTGAAGCACCCCCCAAAGCCAAGTTTTGGAAAGGAGCTTAGCCACATATGGACCAACATACGCTCGTATATGGCCACTACGACCATATGTTGGTCATAGGTGAGACAAGTGAAGGCTATTTAAGTCCAAAATCGATTTCTAATTCATTTTCTTTTCCCTCTTTGCCACGAATTGGATCTCCTAAGCCTCTAAACTTATTTTTTCCCTCCAACCTTAAGATAACGGCAAGTTAATTCTAAGTTTAAGCTATTCCTACGTTAATCACGTGATTCTAACATTGACTTCTTCCCATTATAGCGAATCAGTTGCAATCTCCGAGGGAATCCAAATGAAGAAACATTAAGGTTTTGCTAGCCTAAAGTAAGGCTTCTTCCCTCTTCATCTATGAGCATTCTAAAGTGTATTTCGATAAAGATCAAAGGACAAAGTTGGATCTAAGTCATGAGTGCAAGTTTTATTGATTATATGAGATGAGCCGAGGGTTGCTCATGTGATATGAAGCTTGGGGAGTATTGTTTGACTCGTAAGGGGGTCGGTGATATCAGAGGTATATGAAAGGGAAGTGGTGCCTAGAAACACCACGATTTGAGGCCTTGAAACTTGACACCTATCCTGTTTGATGTATTGCCATATGCCCCGAGCCTCGTTGTTTAGTTGTTAATGTTAGTGCTATAATCGCCATTCTTGTAGATTGAAGCTGCAAAGGGGTATTTGATCATCGTAATACTAAGGATTGGATTGATATATGTAAGACTAGCCTACATGGTTACGATCACCCAAGACTTGAAAGACGTCGAATGATAGAGATGTAGTTGTATTAATTGATAAGCATGTCTAAATTCGTGGAGCGCTTTGTATATGAAAAGTGAAGCTAAATGTAAGCTATGTGATAGATTGCTTCTAGCCACAATTACAAGACTAATGTTTACATAAAGATGCTTCCTATTGGATCTCTTATGTGACTTATGTGCTTTCACGTTATGATGTTATGTGAAAAGAATATTAATGATTGAAAGACCAGAACAAGTTACATCTAAGTGAATATGGCCAGAGTGCCAACTAAATCTCACCTTTCTATCATATGATACTTAAAGTTAGAGCCCAAGTAGTGGATGATGCTACCCGCCATGTTACATTCATGCCGATTGCCTGGCATAAATTCTATTCTGGTGTTGAAATGAATATTAACCTCAAAATCTAATATAAGGTATCCCTGCAGAATGTTAATGTTCCTCAAATTTCATGCCCCCTTATGGCTCATTTGTACTATTTGTCGTGAGTAATCACGAGGCCCCTCGAGCGCCATGTAAAGATGTTTGATATCGTAATGTGATGAGGCCCTGCAGCCGCTAAAGTATGTTTGATAGTGTGAATTGAACGAGGCCCCCATAGTATGTTCCAATATTACTCCCAAAGACTAAAGAAACAGCGAAAGAATAAAACTACAATGTTAATGTATACATCCAAAAGAACTAAGTATAACGAACCAACATAGTGATCTATATATGTAATTTAACACCCAAATGCTACCAATATGCTATGTTTCATGCTTCATAATATGTTGCATTGCACGATTCTACTTTGTTATTAGCTTCCAGATGCCTTCGCATGTATGCTCTATATCTCTTTATGAGCTTCCTCATGACATATGATATTCTATCCGCTTTACATACGAGTCTATTTCATATGTACTCACGTCCTTTTGCAGGAGCTTTTGCACTCACTATAGGCAGCTGTACGTCAAAGGGCCTTATCATGTTTCATGCATGTATATAGGCTGGCTCAGGTATGTCGAGGCTTTGACCTAGCACTTTTACGGCTCATGTCATGCGTTGTTATTAAAAGTGCTCGCTTTAGTGCTTAAAGCGTGAAGCGAGACGCAAAGAATGGGTTAACGCTTTTCCGCCCGGCAAGGAGGAAGAGAAAAGCGTCACTTGCCACTCGTAAGCGAGGCGCTAGAAAAGCCGGCGTTTTTACCTCTGAGAAAAAAAGATTCAGGTTATTTTTAAAACAACTAATAAAACAAACTAATGCACTTGTTGCGTCTCTCTTCCTCTACCACTTGCCGGTCCTCTCTGCCCTCTCCCTCCTTCGACTGCCAAGTACCCACTAGTCTACCGTTGCTCTTTTTCTTCAAGGTGTTGTTCTTTCTTCTTTTTCTTCTCTTCCTTCTCCTCTCCTCTTTTTCATTTTTTTTCTTCTTCTTTCTCTCGTTTCTTACTACTACCTTATCATAACAATAGTGGCTTTGGGCTTTCTCTTTTCTCTTCTTTTCTATTCTCTCTCTTTTATCTCGTTGTGTTAGTTCTTTTCCGGTTTAATTGTGTTAGCTTTATATTTTAATATTTTGGGCTCTTCTTCTCTCCGTTCTAATATATTTTTCTCTGTTTAGTTGTAGCCTCTCTCTTTGTTTTGCGATAGCTTCTCTCTTTCTGTTTTGCTATAGCTTAAGTTGTGATTATAGTAAATTCTGCTATTAGCTAATAGTGCTGACTTATGAGGACTATTAACTATCTAGTTCTAGTACTTTATTTAATTTCTAAAATTTAAGAATTAAAAGATTCACTTAATACGTTATTTCTATTGAGTTCTGGGCTATTTATCTATGATAATTCTTATTTTTGTATTAAATTATGCTTAATGGAAAACGCGCACTTCACTTCTCGCCGGTAAAGCAAGCCTCGTCGCTTTTTCCACTTCTCGTCTCCAAAGCACCGATGTCATGTAGTAGAGGCTTCATAGACTAGTATGTGCAGGCCATGCTTAGGTATATCGAGTTAAGTCTTCGCATTGCCCTATGAGGCCCACTAACTTAGTATTTTGTACTCATTAATGGCTTCCATTTCTATAAAAGATGTATCTTTTCATGTGAGATTAGGTCCAAGGCACAGTTTCTTATCACTTGTATATATATGCCTGTATGTATGTTCAGTAAAGTTGGTTCGGCCGGTCAAATGGTGGTATCACAGTTTAAGACACCTGCATCGGTCCGTCACCTAGGGTTTGGGGTGTGACATCACAGATATCACATTGTTATTTACTAATAGAGGAACGACTAGAAGTCACCTAAGAACTAAACCTTTAGTTCACCATGCCACTCACACTACTATGATGAATTGCTCGAACTCGTGTGGGTATCCGATCCTGTGTAGATCTAAAGGTCGCACTCCTTCATTACACAAGTTTTAGGATTCAGCATGGATCCGGCGCGGATACGGTGCTGGGATATGGACGATAAATGTATATTACGACATATAAAGTAAATATTTTCAATAGTCAAAGTCATATTGAACTAAAATTAATAAAATTCATCCCCTGCTAAACACCAATATTTTATTCTTATCTCACGTAGTTAAAAAGTTATCATAATATATATAAGGACGAAACCTAAAAATCAAATTAAATACCCAATCAATCTACATTGTCTAGAATGGGTCAAAGTACCGAAGATAAACCATCAAATCAAGTATGATCCCACACCCATATTGTGGCTCCATCTGTGCGGCAAGGATTTGGAAGAGTTCGTACATATAGACAAGGACTGCATGCTACAAGATTTAATAAGTTCTCAACATAACAAGAGGAAGATTATTTGTGTTTAGCACATTGATAATTTATTAATTTGCATCACATTTCTAGATGCAAATACTTTCAATATGATCCTACCCGGGGCTTGCGTTGTTTGCTACCACAAAATTCTCAACTAAAGCTATCACCTCAAAACCCGAAATCTAAACACAACACAATTAAAGATTTTTTCAGCTTTAGCTTTTTCTTTCAACAACCCAAACCTAATCGCATACAAAATTATTATTAGAAAATAAAAGAAGACAAGTTTACGGCACAGCAAATGAGATCACTCACCTTGATTTGAATAAGCTGTGCATCTGAGATGTTCACTCTAGACAGCTCACTTGAACAGCCAGGCTACACACAACAAATTATAGTTCAGACAAGAAACAAAATATTATAGTCATTACTTATAAATTTTACATGGAAAGGAAAGGGAAACCCCACCCCAAACAACCCCATCATATACAGAAAGAAGAGAAACCACATAAAGAACCATTAAGAGAGTCAATCAATCAAAAATTGATAGCTGAAGAACAACTTTCCTTTTTTTTCTTTCTGCAATCTATACAGATGCTTTCAACTACTCCTTTATTTGGATAAAGGTAAATAATTTACTTTAAAAATTTATAAAGGATAAGGTAAATATTTATTAATTTATGAGACAATCTAGCATATAGAAGTAATATACCAAAAGAAATATGATTTTCAACAAACAATACCCACTTTCTATACAAAATAGAACCTATTTGGTGCACCAAAAAAGAAACTAGGACTGAGAGGCTATTCCTCAAATGTACAGTCATTCTCCATATCTTTGAAAGCTCTAATATTTCTCTACTTCAACAGGATCCACATGAGTACTTGTGGGCAACACTGCGCCTTTCATATTCTCTTCCTTCTTCTAAAGACCTAACCATAGATTGTCTCAATACTTTCATTGTGCTCAACATCACTCATTGTAGACAGAACTTACTCAATACATATCTCCTAACACGAGTGAGTTTCCACTTAATATTGGAGGTGGACCTCATCTTTCACCCCAACATTTACATATGTAATCCTTTTTTTTTTCTCAAATTCCCGTATTTATCTTCTCTCAAAAAAGCTTCTTCTCAAGCTCACATTTGTCAAGATCACCTCCTTGCTATCAGCCAAGTAAAAAGGCACACCTTTCTTGGAGCCCTGGGCACTCAAACCAATAAGTGCAGAAAATATGATTCCTCCCAAATCAGTAGCTTTATGATAATATGACTTAACTGAAAATAATTCATTCCACCTAAACTAAGACAAGTGGACCTAAAATATGCAACTAAGGCCTAACTCTAGAAATTCAGTCAAGAGTAATCCAACACTAAGACGAATTCAAATTGTCCATAAAAGATGCAAAACCAGCCAAATAGCAAGTTTAGCCTACAAAACGGTTAATAACTCAAAAAGAAAAGATTTTAAAAATTAAGGAAATTGTGAATTTAATTTTAAAAAGTAACTGGTGGTGCCTCCATAAAGAGGGAACAATTTTCCTTCCCAAAGAAAAGAAAGAAGATTCTAAAATCAAAAAAGAGTATCAAAATAACCTGTTGAACGTAATTGGCGTGCATAACAACGAGAATACAGAAGAGAGTGACGGCCATGAAGAGATACAAATACTCGAGAGTAGCTCTGATCCTGGGCGTCAGCATCTGAGCAAATCGCTCTTGAACCCGTATAAACGTCTGCTCTGGATCCATCTATATACCTATTACCTATACATACATAGAACTAAAAGAAAAGGGGTTTCGTATATATTCCTACGATCTTGAAACCACAAAAAATTGCAGAATCAACCTTTTCATATCATTTGAAATTATGGGTCTTCCTAATTTCTTGGTTTTTGCATAATTGGGATTCTTGAATAAAATTTTGAGGGGTTCTATGGGATTACTCTTAGTTGGAGACCATCGTCAAAGTTCAAAGATGGGATGTTGAGAGTGAGAGATGAGGATGTCAAATATGAAGTGTCAATATTTTATTTTTCAAAACCCAATTAGGAATTTTCGTTTGATAATTTAGTCGTGAACTTTTTTTTCCTTTTTTAACAGAAGTCGAACTTCTGGCCTCTTCCTCTTGTTTCATTTTAAAAAGAAGGAAATACCAGATAATTAAAATATTTTTATTTTGACGTTTTCAATATAATTACATAAAATGTCTTATTTTTTTAATTTGAGTCTTTTTTTTTATCTCTTAGCTACTACAATCGTAGTATTATTTTATTCTTAGTTACTTCTTATCTTTTCTTTTTATCTTTTTTGTTTTACTTTTTAAATATAGAAATAAATAAACTCTGTCCATTTTCTTTCACATGATAGGTATATTAAAAATAGTTATTTTAAAATAATTATCGATTTAGAATTTCTACCCTCAATAATTGTCTATTTACATGGGGTCTTTTAAGTAACGCTGTTTCATTCACTATTTTACATACCGTACATTTCATATACTGACGCATTAATGAGGTTGCATCATTATGATGCGACTGTGTAGACAAGATCAAGAATGACACTTCACTAGACTTCATCTACATTCAAATTTTTGGTGAGGCCTTCTACATTTGGAGAGTCCCAAATATGGAGTTTTTATTATAGAGCTTGAGGTAGTTGTGGGAACTATGTCCCAAAGATCCCTTTTACACTTATTAGAGGTTTCATAGGTGAGTTAGATATCGAATAATACAATATTACTTTCTAACATTTATTTAGCCTATTTATATAATAAATTCTTTCATTATATTGAGTTCACTATGTTTCAACTTCGCATTGTTTATTGAGATCTAAACCTGGATAAGCAAGCCAAATCAAGGGTTTACTTAGATCACGAAAGCAGTTTAAGCGCCTAGTCCATGCCCGGGTCTAGATTTGGGGGTGGATAGTCTCAATGATACCATCACCATATACCTATATAGTGTCTTTAGTATCATTGAGGTTTGTCTCAAATTCCTCAATGATACTCATCATAATATATCTATATACTATCACTATCGAGGTCTTCTTCTACTCCTTCAAAGAGATACTTCTTACCATCCATGATATCTTCATAGTATATCTATATATTACATAATATCATTATGTTCGATTCGCTTTTTAGTGAGAAATTCATCATTGTTCCGATGATTCCATCACAAGATATCTATATTAGCATAGTATCGCTGAGGTCTCTTTCAAATTATTGGCACCATCATAGTATATCTATACACTATCATTTGTATCATTGAGGCTTGTTTCATTTTTTTAGCGAAACACTCCTCAATCATCTACGATACCATCACAAGATATTTATATACTAATATGGTATCATTAAGGCTTGCTTCACCTTCTCAAAGGAGACTTATCAATCCTTCATGATATCATCACATTATATCTATATATTGTCATTATCTATATATTGTCATGGTACTATTGAGGTCCGTTTCACTACGATATTATCATAGCATATCTATATATTGTCACGTTTGTTTTATCTTCAAAGGAGGCACTTCTCACTCTCTATGATACCATCACAATATATTCATATACTAGCATGGTATCATTGTAGCTTGTTGCGCCTTCAATGAGCATTCTTCACCCTTCAACATACCATCACAATATATTTATATGTTGTCATAGTATCATCAAAGTTTGCTTTCAGCTTCTTCAAAGGACACACTCTTCACCCTTCGTGATATCGCCACAAAGATATCTATATTATCATGGCATTGAGGTCTGGGCCACCCACACTTTACCTCCTATATGACACCCACACTTCAACATATATCATATATCGATATCAGATATATAAAATAGATTAAAAATAAAAAAATAATATAAAACAAAGCCAAAAAGATCCAACAGGAGAAAATTAAAGTAGGAAAAAGAACAAAAGGAGAATATAAAATATCAAAAGGAATAAAAGGAGAATAATATTAATTATTAGGAAGAAAGAAATCAAAATTATTTTGTCAATTAAGAGTGAAGTTTTATTTATTTATGATGATTTTAATTAAATGTTATATTTTAAAAAAATTAAAAAAATTAAAAAAATTAAAACTATTTATTTTTTAATATTTTTTTCATATGTACTATTAATTGTTGTGAAATAATTAGATGACCATGTGGCTAACAAGATGCCACATTTCACCTAACTACTATAGCAAACTTATGTCCAAATAAAAAGGCTTATAAATAGCCTTTTCCTTTGTAAAGAATAAAATGAGAAGGAGAAAAGAAACAATAGTCTATGTTCTTTATCTCTCTATCATTTCTTGTTATTTTATTAGTTTTATTTATAACACGTTATCAGCACGAAGATTCTAATCTTCTCCAAATAAATTGAGTTTTACATCGCTTATAATGAACATGTATCATGTGCTAATTCTTACTTATCTATTTAATTTTTCAATTAGTTCATGCGATAATTTTTTTTAATTAACATATCTAGTTTTGTGATCATTTATCTAGTTATATCTCAATCTTTAGTATGCACACAATTTTATTTTAGCTGTTCTTATATTTTAAATAATACAAAAGCAATTTAGTTTAATTACAATGAGATACTACCTAATTTTCATTTGCATGTTATTATTATAATTAATATTAGTGAATCTTGCAATAGGACTAATGCCTATTTTATTTTCATTGTTGATTTTATTTTTTGAAAGTTGTAATAGATTTAAGCCAATTAGATAAAATATTGTTATACAATAAAAAAGAAAACTAACTAGCTAGTTGTATACGACAAATCAATTCTCTTGTATTTTCTGGACGAGTTTTAATGTCATGTATAATCGTTTATTACATTAATTAGTAACCAACTTATGTTTACTCAATATATCTTTATGATCTATTTAACCTTTAAATTTATTTGTATTCAGAAATTTAATTTTAATTGTCTTTATTATTTTTATTTTTTTTTGTTTTCACTATGTTAAATTTATCAAAACTTGAGTTTGTGGCACTTGATATTACCTTGAAAGAATTATTGTCATGGTCCTTGATGCTGAAATCTACCTGATGCTAAAGGTTTTGAAAATGCCATTAAAAAATAAAATGATGTTTCAAGTCAGTATGTGCCAAGGCCATATTTTTCTTCACATCATCTTCGTGAAGGATTAAAAATTGGATATTTAAATCGTGAAAGATCCACTTTGAATTGTAGAATAATTTGAAGGATCGATATAACCACTAAAACTTACGATATTACTAAAAGCTCAATATGAGTGGATACACCTTCGGTATTAAGATTTTAAAATCGAAACCGAGTATAATTTCGTTATTCACAAAGTAAGTTCCATATTAAAATTATGGAGAAACTATCATCGATGAGGACTTACCGGAGAAAACTTATTCCACTTTTCATGCTTCAAATATGTCGCTAAGCAATAGCAATATCATGAAAAGGGTTTAAGAAATATTCTGAATTGATTACATGCCTACTTGTGGCTGAGCAGAATACTTGTGGATAAAAATCATGAGGCCCATCCCCCACTGGGGATCCGCTCCATTCTCGAAGCGAATGTTGAATAAACATATAATTAGTCTCAAATAAGATAAAATAATTACTGCGGCCGTGGTCATGGACGGGCTAAAGTGGCAGAGGACAAAAAAATTATCGTCATCATGGTGGAAATAAACTTGAGAACAATAAAGTTTCTCAAAATAATCCTTCAAAAGATAAAGTCAATATTTGTCACAGATGTGGTAAAGTAAGGTCACCGGGCACGTGTTTGTCATACGCCCAATTATATTGTCAAACTTTATCAAGCCTCCCTCAAAACGAAAGATAATAATATGGAGGCATACATGACATTTCAAAATGATGATGATGAAACAACTTCCTCAAATAAATATAATGATATTGAGGCAAATCTTGCTTATAAAGATAATGATTTTAAAGATCTCTCAAATATCACTCATCTAGAAGTCAAGACTTCTTTGCAGACAATATTGATTAAAATTGATCATCTCACTAGGGAATAAAAAATATAAGAAAAGTTTTGTTTTTTAATGTTTGCAACTAGGTTCTTCTTAATTTTTTTTCTAAAATATCATAAATTATAATTACTAATTTCAACATTTCTAGTGTAGTTTCTTAAAGTTATTTATATTATATAGTTTTGTGTTTCTTACTTGTATCTTTTATTTTCATGAAGAATATGAAAATTCCCAATCATCAAGATATCAAGATCAATATGATAATATATGTCTTATAGATAGTGCCATAACACACTATTTTAAGAGATAAGAAATATATTTCTCATATTTGATGATGAAAGAAGCAACTATTAATACAAAATTTGGTAGTACAAGATTAATTGAAGGCTTTAATAAAGCTAATTTATTACTTATCGGAGGAACAAATTTGGCAATTGATGAAGCATTATATTGTAGTAAGTCTCAAAAATACTTGCTAAGTTTCAAAGGCATTCGCCAAAATGGCTATCATATTGAGACTACAAATGATGAAAAGATTGAATATCTTTACATTACTACAATGATGTCGGGTAAGAAATATGTTCTTAAAAATTAATGTTCTTTTCTTCCGCCTTTATACTAACACAAGCATTAGCATGGTTGAAACACATGCCATAGTAAATCAAAAGTTTACTAATTCAAATGATTTTAGCATTCGAATTTAATTAATCAGATTCTAATATGATGCATGTAATAATTGAGAATTCATATGGTACTCTTTTTGAAGAACTAGAAGATTTCAATTTAAGGAATTCATTTGCGCTGCATGTTCTCAAGGAAAATTGATTACTAGGCCATCAACATTTAAAGTGAGAATTAGGTCTCCTGCATTTCTGGAACGTATGTAAGGTGATATATGTGGGCTCATTCACCTGGCCACGCGATTCATTTAGATATTATATGGTTTTACTAGATGCATCTATGAGATGGTTACATGTGTGTTTATTATCAACTCACAATTTGGCATTTGCGAGATTGCTTGCTCAGATAATAAAATTAAGAGCACATTTTTCAGATTATGCAATTAAGACAACTCTTCTTGATAATGCTAAAGGAGTTTACATCTCAATCCTTCAATGATTATCAGATGTCAATCGATAACAATTGAACATCCAGCTTGCTCTGGGGCGTTCATACTCAAAATGGTCTAGCAGAATCATTGATCAAACACCTTCAATTAATTGTTAGACCAATGCTTATGAGAACAAAACTTTCCATTTCTGCATGGGGTCAAAGTGCTATTTACATGCAAGCAACTCTGCGTGGATCGTGCCCACAAGTAATCAAGTAAAGTCTCCCCTACAATTGGCTTTTGATCAGGAGCGGAATATTTTCACCTTAGAATATTTGGATGCGGTATATGTTCCAATTGCTCCACCACAACGAGCTAAGATGGGTTCCCAAAAAAGAAGGTTGGGGATATTTATTGGGTATGAATCTTTAAATTATAAAATATTTGACCATATGATTAGAGATGTTTTTTATGACAAGATTTATTGATTGTCATTTTGATGAATCAATTTACCTAGGGGAGAAAATAAGCAATGAAAAAGAAAAATATTAGAATGCATTATCACTATCTCATTTAGATCCTTGTACAAATCAATGTGAACCGAAAGTTCAAAGATAATCTATTTTCAAAATATTGCAAATCAATCGCTAGATGCATTCACTAACCTATTAAAAATTAATAAATTTCATATTTCAGCTGCTAATGCTCCAATTCGAGTTGATGTCCCGGTAAGACAATTAATTAGTGCAAAATGAGTCTAAACATGCTTAAAATGCGGTAGACCAATTGGTTCCAAAGATAAAAGTCCTCGAAAAAGAAAGGAGAAAACAAGCAAGATGGTCATAATATGGAGAACTACTAAAGAAGAGAAGAGTGATTATAATAATTGAAAAACTCGAGAGGTTCAAAAATTCGAAAATAATAAAAATAAAGAGATCTCAATCAGTATGTCTCACCGAAATTAAGGAACCAAAATGCTATAATTGTCGATAATACTTTTTGTAATGTTGTTTTGTTGAAATAATGCAACAAAATGAGGATCTTGAACCAAAATCTGTCGAGGAATGCAGAGAATATGATTGCAGAAAAATATAAGATGCACCTGAATTGAATCACTTTCTTGAAACCCCAAGTTTTCGGGGCTTATAGTTCAACACCAAGGTATAGTGCCGTAAGTGCTAAACGTCACACCCCGAGTCTATACCTCTAGACGATACATAACTTGAGTCACAAGTAACCCCAAGTCAACTCATGGTCTATCATAACACCGATATTCGAGTAAAAATATAGCAAAACTTTAAAATAATAAAATAAAATATTATGAAGAAGAACTAAATCATAAAGTTTAAAGCAACTAAACGAGCCGAAAATGTTTAATCAGATTCTGTTTAAAAGCCATCACAGAGAACTGATGAGTTGGGAAAGCCTAACCAACTCAGCCCAACCAAAGAAATGGCCGTAAAAGAAATAGTCCTGTCTTGAAAGATGAGGACTCACCAAATGTAAATTTAAAAACTTCGAGCTAGATCTGCTGTTCCAGTTAGTCCGAGAACTCCGTACCAGATTATAAAACGATATTCATAAAAGGTATACATCAGTACTTTGAATATACTGAGAAGGTGAGAAACCATACACAAGGAATAAAATAACTAAACTGAAAGACATGCAATCACTAACCGAAATGCCGAAACTGGATAAAATGATATACTCAGCTGTCAAAAATGATCTTGTTTCGATGGTCAAAGACATACTCCTAAATTCGAGATACTAATCAAATGTTGTATAGAATCAGAAGGGAATCAATAGCCTGAGACCGAACCGAGCCGACTAGTGGAGAGTCTATAATCGAAGAACTACGGGATCAGACAAAGTGGAGTCCGATGTATACATCTCATCTAAAACAGACCCAACATACCTTGGACAGGTATAAAAGAATGAACTAAGTGATCACAGATCTGGGGGCCAATAACAGGTCAATAAATTATGGTAGTTCTCAAACTCAAGGCCGGAACCCTCGTCCACTCGGTGCTAAGCCTTACCCCATTAGATAGTCCTAGGATCGATCACTAAGCTAATAGCTCAAAACTGGGCACAAGACTAAGTTAGGAAATACCTATCTGTGCTACCTTGGAGAGTCTTATCTGATAGATTCTCGTAACTGTGCTCCTCTAAGACCGAAGCCGAGATGCTATCTGAAAGTGTCATGACCACCTAGAGAACTACTAAAATATGATACCGAGTCTAATACAGATAATCGAGAGGTATCATGCATACCTCAAGGATTAACTATAGTTAAACCGATCACCCGATACTCGGATTCTACCCATGCTGTAATTGACCGAGACTAGACTAATGCATTTGGACAGCATCAAACATGTTCTAGCAATATGGGAAAAACCCAACTGATAGAATCAAGCCACAGGAAGAACTAGTCCAACATGCAACATTCTAGCTTACCGAGTTCAAAGCTAGGGCTAAAACCATCCTTACAAGAATGGAAGCAACATGATAACTAGGTAGTGAAAATATGACAACAATCAACATAGGCAATATTCCAACATACATAAACAAAGTCTGACATATCATTTATTCACATTTGAAAGTTTAGGCTAGAACTATAGAGAAGATAGAGAAGAGTTTGGGACACAAGCGCGGAAGAACTATTCCCCTGGCTTGGAATTCTACATACCCGATGCAGATGGAAATCCCCGAGAGAATCCCTTGAGTAAATCCGAGGAGAATTCACGCTTCTAGCTTCGCTCTCCGAGTCTTTTCTGAGAGAATTCTAATGACGTTCTAATCTTTTTTGAGGGGATGGAGAAAATGAAATAAACCGTCATACCCTCTAAAACCGATTAAAATCCAAAATGATGTAGTTTAGAGTCTAGAAGTAGAAAATTACGTAAAACTCCTTAGAAATTCACAGAAAAAGGACCCCCTGGCTAGTCCCTAATGAGGCACTCTACGGAGTCGTAAGGTAAGGGACATCTTGTGGTGCACAATCGTGATGTGCATTGAAAATTTTCGCAGACCTCAACCTCGCGAATGATCGACTTCATGAGTCGTCAGAGACCTAACGACTCGTGACGCCTCCCGTTGTCACTAAACCAAATCCTCTCTCCTCGGGTCACCACGAGCTACACTTGACGATTTGTTACCGGTGACCATGACTCGTGGTCACTCCCATAGTCATCAATAAACGAAACCACCTAGGGTCACCACGAAGCGACACCATGACTCGTGGTAATTTCAAACGAGTCGTGGTGAGGACCCGTTAAGTGCGCTGCCTAAATTTTCCAACTTTCACCAACCCTGACCACGGATCACATAACGATTCGTGGTCACACCCGTGGTCACCGAATTTTCCAATTTTTCACAACCAAGTTCGACCCTTCCCTATGAGTCACTCCACCACTCGTGGCCTACCCCATGGGTCACAAGACATCTCGTTCGTGACCTGTGCAAAATTCTATTTCTCCATTTCAACTCCGCGGTCCGATCTAGAATTTCCGGGCATTACAATATCTCCTCTTGGGAAACATTCATCCTCGAAATATGGGTGTCGGAGCCCCTTCCGCCGTTGCCGTGGGTGGCTACTACCCCGCATCTCCGTATTGCTAACTGACCGCCCGTTTGCCCGCTTGTTCTACAAATTCTCCAAGTCTTTTAATTTTTTCTACCTCAATTTGTCGGCATGAACTATGAGGCCGGAGAGATTGATTTAATAAGCATTGCTGTCCGGCACTCCTTAAGGACCACCTCAAGTTCAACACCCCCATTAACAAATTTCAAGATACGAGCCCTTTGGCTGCTACTCATTTCGGAGTATATTTAGACAACCTTAGAATCCCGCAGCATACTCTTCCACCGTCCAATTTCTTGCTCTGCATTCATGAATTTGGCCAATTTTAGCCCTCCCAAGCTCCCGAGGAAGAATCCGTCTAGGGAAGGCCATGCTGAACTCCTCCCATTCCACTCCGGGCCCCGCTCCCGCCAGTCTCCCCCTCCTTCCATTGTTCATACCTGCATTCGGGGTTTCCCCTTTCACTGTAGGCGCCCGGTGTCGGCACTCTCCGAGGAGCTGACACCCATAATTTGGTGATCTTTTGTAATCTCATCCACGAACTCCCGGGGATCCTCTCCTACCTTAGATCCGTGGAAATATGGAGGGTTCATCCGAGTGAAATTCCGAACTCTAGAAGCTGCTACGGACCTAGTATTGTTGACCGAAACCACCTACCAGTTCACCCGATTAGTAACTGTTTGAGCTAGCAGCTGGATAGCTGCTCAACCTACAGAGGACACCGGGTCGCCTTGAGGGGCCGCCGCTTTCAAAGGTGTCTGGTGGAGCATTGTCGGCCTTTCTTTCGTTACTACATCGTGGAGGCATGATTTCATCAAAACGAAATAGAGCATGATTTAGAGAATGATTTTGGAATTGAAATTTAACGCACAATAAAGAATATGAACAAAAGGGAGTTTCTAAAAATATCGCATAGCTTCCCGGGTCATAAGTGTGGCGCGCTTCACACCCATGAAGTGGACTCTACTCGACGCGGCTTTCGGACATCCTAGGATACTCTAAACCTAGTGCTCGGATACAAGTTTGTCATCCCCGAGTCTATACTCCTCGAGATTTGACATGGAACCCTCTGAGTCACAAGTAACCCCAAGTCAACCCTTTATCTATCATAACACTGATAATCTGAGTAAAACATAGCATAAGCTTTAAAAATTAATAAAATAAAACATTTATGAAGAAGAACTAAATCATAAAGTTTAAAGCAATTGAAACAAATAAAAAATCAATATATGTCTCGTGCTTGAAAGCATCTATCTGATGAGTTGCTGACAAGCCCCTAACTAACGCTAAATCTAATTGGAAAGAAATGTAACCGAAAAGAAATAACTGCCCAAACATGAGGACTCACCAATGATGCAACTGAAAACTTCGAGCGAGATCTGCTAACAGTTGTCGAGTCCGAGAATCTCACAATATATTATAAAATGATACAACATAAAAGGTATGCGTCAGTACTTTGAATGTACTGAGTAAGTTGGAGAAACCATACACAAGGAATAAAATAAATGAACTAGAAATACATGCAATGACCAACCAAATACTAAAATTGATAAACTGATATACTGAAATGGGTCAAAATGACCTCTTGCCTCGAGTGGTCAAAGACATGCCCAAAATCCGAGATACTAATCAAATACTAAGGAATTGATCCGAACTTAATTATTCTAGACTGTTTTAAGCCGACTGTGAGCTCCATAATCACATATAACCACGTGAGCTTACGTGAAATTTCAATGCATACACACCACTCCAGAGGACTCAATATACCTTGCCAGGTTATAAAGGCATGGAACTGAGGATCACAGGCCTCAGCCATACGGGCTAATAAATTATATCGTATGACGACAATGTAGCCTGAACCCGGGGTGCGCTCGGAACTCCTGGCCCACTTGCTAAGCCCTACTCCCACTAGATTATCCTAGAATGACTACTAAGCCGATATGTCAAACGGGGCCCAAGACTCAAGTCATCAGGAAATACCTCATTTTTTGGAAGTACCCTAAGAGCTCCATTTACCGGATACCGTAACTAGTGTTCTAAGACGTCAGAGCTGCATCCAAGGTGTCAGACTGGCCAGAGGTTCACAAAATCTAATACCGAGTCTAATACTGGAGCAATTGGGAAGGTATCACGGACAAATTCCTTAAGGATTAAACGGTAGTCAAACTAATCAGTTGACATTTTTGAATTATAACGGGATATGCTAATAATTGATCGAGACTGACTAACAAGCATCCTGATCAATTTCAACATTTTTCAAATAATATAGGAAAACCTAACTAATAGCATCGTCAGTTGCTGTAAAGAACTAGTCCAACAAGCTACATTCTAGCTATTGAGCTTAAAGCTAGGGCTAAACCATCCTTACAAGAATGGGTATTAACATGATAACTAGTAGTGAAAAATATGACAACAATCAACATAGGCTATATTCCACTTGCTATAAAACGAAGTCTGACATATCATTTATTCACATTCGAAATTTCAAGGCTAGAACTAAGAGAGAAAATTTTGGGACACAAGGGAAGAACTATTCCTTTGTTGAATTTCCACATACCCGTGATGGAGATCCTCGAGAGAATCCTTGAAAATACGAGGAGAATTCGATTGCCGTAACTTCTGCTATGAGTCTTTTTTGAGAGAATTCTACGTTCTAACTTTTGAGGATGAGAGTCAAATGAAATAAATTGTCGGTTACCCCTTTAAAACCCCTAATTAAAACCCAAAAATGACAAAGTTTAGAGTTTAGGAGTTTAGAAAATTATGTAAAACTCCCTAGGAAATTAGTGAGGGAAAAAGACCCCCGCCATTCCCTGAGAGGCACCTCCACGAGTCATGAGGTCAAGGAAGACTCGTGGTGCCCAATCGTTATGTGCACTGAAAATTTTCTACAGATTCCCAACCTGCCAACAACGACCTTATGAGTCGTCATGAGACCTAACGACTCATGATGTCCTTCACCTAAGAAATTCTCAATACAAATGGCCTATTCGCATGTTGGTTAAGAGTTTTAATGCCATACATTCTAGGAAAAGGCCTGGGAATGACCGGATAAGATTCTGTCAAACCATCGCGGAAGGAGCCGTAGAGCCTCCACGATGGCAACGGCCACGGAGGCAAAGGGCCTCCGTGTTGGCGCCAGATCACGGAGGTCCTGTCCAGACTACATAAAAGCCTAACTTCGGTTTAAAATGTTATACCCATAAAATTTCCAGGGAGAAGCTTTGAGGGAAAACAGGGAGAACGAGGGTTCAACATAAATATTAGTCCGATTACGCCGCCAAACGCCATTCAAACTCAAATTAACTCCGTGACAATCGAGGTATTAGCAGCAAGGAGTATTCCAACGGATTTAGTTTCATGAAATTCGGCCGGCGAATCGTCGTGCTACCGAGTTAAGGTAAGTAGAATTTCTCCAAATTAGTGTCAATATACTCCTAGCCCTAAAGTGAGTATTTCCCTTCCGACTTTTGAGAAATACAGTTTTTCGACCGTTTTTCGATAAGCCAAATTGGGCTATATATATATATATATATTGAAAGTGAGATTTTCTTCAGGAATATTAGCGTATTTAGTTCTAATTGACCTTATATATGAATGCAGTTGGGAGAAGAAGCAAAGTACTGACCGGCTACGCCGCTTAGTCGGGAAACTGCCGCGGTATGTAAAGCTAGTTCCTTCAAAGAAGTAGTAATCTTAGTATAGCAAATAGCGTGAATTCTAGAAGAAAGAATACTGAAGTCGAGTATTGAGTCCAATATGGAATCTAGCAAGCATGTTTTATGTTATTATGCTATATTCGTAATAAAAGTCAGAATCAAGATCGCATACCAAATTATTTCGTATACAGCTAGCTCAAGAATATAATCGCTTAATGCAAAAGAGATCCTAATAGAATATCAAAACATGGATGGTATTTTCAGATTGAACATGCTTTCATATATATGTGATTATTGTTTGTTGAGACCTGTTTGTGCTATGAGGGCACCCTTAGAGCGCCCCGGCTACTCGGGGTTAATAGTTGTGTCGACTTGCCCGCTTGCAGGTAAAGGATACATCACTCCAAGGAGTGGCATGCCATCCATGAGGGACGAAGATGGGATGCAGCATCTCTATTATCCAGCCGATCAAGATAGCTAAAGATAGCTACTCTGTCGAGCTTGCTCGTAAAGGACATGAGACATGTATACGTATCTCGGGACATAAATATGTAACAGAGTCCCTCCGCACTCTGCACAAAGTTATAGTCGAGGCCATAGCCCGAGCGGCGTAGACCCAAGGGGGCTAATAGAGGTGCTCGTAGTTAGTAGGTGAGTGGAGTGATTTATTTTGGATGGTTTTGACCCGGGTAGGGGTATATAGATTGTGTAGTTGGGCTGCACTCTTCCTGGCTACGGGTTATATAGGTCCTTGTATGTTATATATATGTATATACATGAGACTATTAGTTGATAGATTGGCAGGTTTTTCTACGATACAGGCAAGTCACTTACCTTTAGCAGATAAGCTTATTTCATTCCGCCATCCCAGGTATTAAATTTCAGATATTTTCTTCTCCTCAATTTCTAGTTATGTTCTTATATTCGCTATGTTCAGCTTGGTTTTACATACTGGTACCAAAGTGGTACCGACGCCTGTTTGGGGCGCTGCATTACTTGCCTGCAGGTACCGATAAAGAGGAGCCGATCCCTCGTGATCCAGCTGGCCAGAGAGTCACGCCTCCTCATCCGGGAGCTTCGATATTCCGAGGCTTATATCATTTTCTTTTGTCAGATAAGACGGTAGGCCTAGGCCCTATCCCGACCATCTTACGCATTCTTGTGAGGCTTGCGATTGTGTATATATCTCCCCGTGGTTAGTTGCTGGTCGTGTGGGGCCGTGCGTATGTTTAGTCAGTTATCTTGGCCGTATGGGCCTTATCCAGTTAGGCAAGGGTGACCTTGTCGGTCACGTGAGCTGTTTAGCATCCGTTATTTGATTCAGAAGTAACTAGCCAACATGGTGGCCTTGTCGGCCCGCATAGACTCCCTTATATATTGATGTGATTCTCGTTAGTTGTTGTTGTTGTATAGGCGCATATAGCTCAGCCTACGGGAGGTCAGATGATGGGGCCAAGCAGAGCCCGTTGATTCCGTGAATCGTAGTTAGGAGCTGCCTGTGCACCCGATGCTAGGCTCAAGAGTCTAGCAGTTCAGGTCCTAGTAGGGCACTGAGGTGCTACCATACTTCTAAGCGGGCGTGATAACCAGATGAAAGGCAGTCGTGGTCTCTGTGGAGTCTGCAAGCCGTGCTAAGTCAAGTCTTGTCTATGGATGTTTCTGCACCATATACTATAGGAGGGAGGTTGCAAGGCATAATAGGATGGTTACTCTTTCTCTTCATATTCGGCCGTACATGGAATGCAAGACAAGATAAGGTTGAGTTTGGATAAGGGGCATATTTATGCCAAACTCGATACTCAAATGTATAACTTTTTGTCTTGTTTGTCTAATAAATTGTGTACATTCTCATGTAAATTGTATGGAAGTGTGAATTTATACTAACCAACATGATTAGCGTTGTTTTGTAGGAAAACATGCTTTTGTTGATGAAAATGACATGTTAGGAGAAATCAAGAAGGAACTCGACTGAAAGCAAAAGGAAGCAGATGGTGAAGCGAATATGACAAGGCTCTCAAGTGATGGAGCCGTGGCACGCCGCCATCACGGAGGCGTTTCGCCGAATGGAATGGCAAATTCCAAAGTTGAAGGTCCGCGATCAGCCGTGCCACGTTGAAGTGAATTATTCGTATGGCATTTCTCTGCAGAGGGTTCCATACTGCACCGCCAGGCACGTTGGCTTACTCCTCCATGCACGCCGTGCCACGTTGGTAGCAATTACCCGGGCGGACAAACCTGCAGGGCTTCCGTTTGCACCGTGTCACGAGGCAAGGTTCGCGATGCACTCCGTGACACGCTAGCTTGTTATTCCGGAAAATTTATCCCTAGTATAAATAGAACACTTAGGGACATTTCTGGGTAAGTTCTGACTTGGTGGAGCAAGAAGCGGGTTACAGGCAACAATGAGGACGAAAATTCTAGGGTGGTTCTTCTCATCTCTTTCTTCTCTTTTCACCTGCTTGTATGATTAACACTTGTTTTAGGATGATTAATCCACAAATGAGTGGCTAATTCTCCTCTTGCTGAGGTTATGAACTTTGTGTTGCAATGTAATTATTGAATTGCTGGTTTATTTTCTCTTCTCTTCCATGGTTGTTCTATTTAATTCTTGTTCCTACTACATTAATGAAACCGCCAATGTTAATGTAAATCCAAAAAGTCCGGTTTCACCTGAGAGTGGCAAGAAATTGGAAAAGTTGTGAATTAATAGATATGATCTTTTTCTGGTCTTTGGGAGAATTGGGAATTGATTTACCTTCGGATAGAAATATGACCAAAGTCGAGTTAGTCACGCATGGAACCTAAGCCAGACGTTTAGAACTTGAATTCCTTCTCATCACGAAATGTAGGTGGAAGGTTCATGATTCTTAAGTTGGGTTAAATGGTTTATATTTTAGTCCATAGGCAGTAGTTCCGACTTAGCAACCTGGGAGGAAAAGTATAAACCACGAATTAATAGTTCGTGGTCTTCACATGTTCTTCGTAACCTCGCATGCCTTAACCATTGTTTAGGATTCAATAGTATAATTAAAGGCAGAAGTGTAGTATAAAAATTATATTCTCAAAAACCAACGATTTTTCGTTACTCTGTTGTCTTCACTGTATAGTTATAGTAAATTAACGCTTGGAAGTTTTCACTCGTATTCCTATTCCCGTGGGTTCGACAATCCTATTCTTAAAAAGAGCCACTTTATTACTTGTACGACCAGACACTTGCGGGCTCATCAAGTTTTTGCGCCGTTTCCGGGGAATAGGCAATTGGTGAAATTTTCATTTTTTCCTTGATTTTAAGTGTTAGTTTACTATTTCAATATTTTTTGTAGTTGACAACTTGGTCTTAGCCTCGAGATTTTGCGTAAAACAGATTCTATCAACACCGCAAGAGACAGCGGTTGGTGGATCCATCTCAGAGCCAGAACGACAATTTCATCGTCAATTGAGAGAAGCTTCTAGAGAGAAAGCGTGTGCTGCTCAGACAAACTATCATGGAGCAACTACAGAATCCACCAACAGTGCGGGCAGCTTTAGTGCCCGAGGAACTAGCGGCCGTGCTTCAAGTCATGATGTGGCAATCCCACAAGCTAGCACAGCATTTCTAGCACTGCAACCCGAGCCAGGAGGGAGGTTCGAGCTGAACAAAATATGGTGCAATTGCCGCACACAAGGGTAGTTTACGTGTCTCCTCACGTGACCCGCAACAACATCTTCGTAATTCTTTTCGAGATAAGTGACACTTACATCCCGCCGGAGTGTCACGTATTATGTCCGGCTTACACTTTTCCCATTTTCACTTTTGGAGATGCAAAAGAGGTGGCTGAAAGCTTGAGCCACCAAACTCTATCACCTCATGGGATGATCTCGGAAAGTTCTTGATCCCCATTCTTCCTCCTAGAAATGAAGCAAGGCTTGAATTCAAATTCTAAGTTTTAAACAAAGGGAAGGAGAGAATCTGTATCAAGCCCGGGAGAGAGGTTTAAATCAGTTGTTGAGGACTGTCCTCATCACCATCAGTCAAATGATGTGTTGGTGCACACTTTTATAGAGGGCTTGGAACCCCACACTAAAATTTTGCTAGATTCAAGAATTGGGCAAAAAGTTTTTAGAAAAGACTTATTAAGAATCGTATTCTTTGCTTAATCGTATTTCGCGTGGAAATCCGAGTGGAATGCGGACTCTTCAAGGGGAGGAGCAAGGAAAGCAGCTGGAGTCTTGGAAGTGGATGGGTTTATGTGCCTATCGCCGTACGTATAGCCGCCATGCACCGCTGAACACCCACTTCGGCAATATGAACTTGAGCCACTCTCAAGCCCGCTTAATGCAAGCAACAGATTTGGTGTGAAGTGTGTGGAGCAATGAACACTCAGCTGAGTGTTGTGGGAGCAACCAGACTCGGTGAACTTGTCGGGAATGCACAAAGGAGCAATCACCAAAGAAACATGGGAATAGCTACAATCCTAACTGGAGTGAGTCACCCGAATTTCTCTTGGGGTAGTTACAGCCATCATGCGAGTCTGAGTCAGGATGCGCTGGAATCAAGGAGGGCCAGAACTATCAAGCTCAATACGTAAATAACAATGCTCCCTCCTCCACCACCATCACCCGCCGTTGAGGAGATGTTCAAGCAACTGACAGCTGCACTAAGCTCAATTGCAGTCGACCATGTCAAATTGGCACCATGTTAAAAATATTCAGCTTGGCTACCAAGGCACCGGAGTATCAATTTGGGCAATTTGCCGGAGCCCGAACACTGTGCCTGTGAGGAGGACTCCCAAAGGACACCGACCCCACCCCAAGCAAGTCACGTGACTACGAGAGTGGTTGCGATGAAGGAGGTGGAAACCCGAAAGACCACCTCAACAACGGAGTTGCGCAAGGTTTTTTATAGAGGAGCAATAATGATGAGAGGGGAAACACAAGATGCCGAATCAGATAGACTCTCCACCCCCGTTCCTCAACGATTAAGGAAGCACAAGGAGGAGGCGTGTTTCCAAAAGTTCATGGAGGTGTCAACAGTACATTAACTTTTATTCTCTTGTTGGATGTTTTCACAGAGTGCCTAAATATGCCAAATACATTAAGGACATCGTGGCCAACAAAAGCAGGCTGACCGAATATGCCACAAGAGACTTTACCGAGGAATGCACTCCCGGGTACAAAACCGGTTGCCCACGAAGCTCAAAGATCCCGGGAGCTTCACACCCGGGGCTTGACAATTCTGCAAAGCATTCGAGAGCTCGCGGTTTATGTGATTTGGGAGCGAGCATTAACTTGATGCCAACTTCGGTATTTAAGAAGTTAGGTCTAGGAAGCCCTAGACCTACAACAGTGGTTTTGCAGCCTTTTGCAGACTGCTCTGGCAAGGCCATGGCATTGTGGGAGGACGCAGTAGCTAGTGCAAGTCGGCTCCCCTAATCTTCCCTAAGTGATTTTATTGTGTTAGACTTTGAGCCGTAATTTTAAGTCCCATTTATTTTGGGACGACCTTTCTTGCAACCGGGAAAGTTTTTATAGATGTAGCTGCAGGCAGCTTAACGATGCGGCACACGATAAGGTGGAGGTGTCTGGATGTGCAAGGCCCCAAATTCCCTACGTGTACGAAGAACTCGTTGGATCAATGCGTGAGCACCGAGTGGTGTTCAAGGCTGTGAACAACGAGAACTGAAGGGAGAGCCCCCTGGATAGAGGTAAGCTTGACTGGGGTGGGGACGTGTTGAGCAACGTCCGTCACCCTAGGGGCGTAATGAGCTCAAAATGACGCCGAGCCGAGACTCGCAAACTGTGCGCTACACCTAGAGGCAACCCGTGAAATGTAATTGTAAATGTACATAAGAAAAAAAAAAAAAAAAAGAAAAAATTGAGTTTTTTTAAATCATAATTTTATACTTTATATTTTAATATAAAACAAAAACTTTCAAAAAAAATAAAAATATTGTTATTTCTCCAATTTTGGAAATTCTAACCGATTTCATGTGATAAGATGTTGTATTGTGTTGAACGGAGAAAAAAATGCAAAGCGAATGCAAAAGGGAAAACGAGGTAAGAAAAATTTATTTTAAAAGCGGCAAAACAGTGAGCCTGCGCGATGGCCCGTGCGCCGAGGAGGCCTCCGCTGGGCAATTCTCCGTGACACGTTGAAGGCAAATCTGAATTTTAAAAATTCCAAGAATGCTCGCGGTTGAAGGTTTCCGTGTCACGGAGGCATGCCCGCGTTACCCTCCTCCGTGACACGTTGACGTGTTAATCCCGTCGGGTCTCACCGTCACCGGGCTACCCGCCCGCAAAATCCCACTTTAAACCCCAAATCACCCCATTTTTCCCATTTCCTCACACCTCCGCGACAAAACCCCAGGGTAACCCCTCAACGTGTCACGCGCTTAAAGAGTAAAAATTCTAACTTTTCTTCGCCTTACTCGAATCAAAGGTACGTTCTTGAACTCACTTTCTCACTTTTTAGCTAAAATTTCAATTTTTAGCATGTTTAGGGAAGAATCCATACTCCATATCAATAAATTGAGCTTAAATACATTTGGGTTGTTGATTATTGCTGTTCGTAGTATCATTGGGATCATATGAACTGTTAATTGCGTGTTTAAAATGAATTTTTGTGCAGCAAATTGTGGTTAGGGATGGATTAGAAGTTGAAAGTTGAATTGAGAAGAGGAATTGTTGAAAATTGTGGGGTTGTGCATGTTGGGTGAATGTAATGTATGCTTATCGTGTGTGCTTAAGGACCCATGTACTGGGTGCAAATTAGTAAAATTCCAAGAACTCATCAATTACATGAAAATCGGGAATTGCTTAGTTTGAGTTGTGGAGTATTTTTATTTTTCTTGTGTTCTTACCGAATGCCATGTAATGAAATGAGTATCGATAGTATGTTGGAATTAGTCAGATTTAAGTCTCGAGTAGTGCATGAGGTTATGCCGCTGAATTTTAAGAAGGCATGAGGCGATTTTTGTTTGTTTTTTGTTTCTTGTGTTTATTGTTCTAGATTTTCAGATTCCTTTTTGTAAATATAGAATATGTTTCTCGCCGTTTTGCATAATGTGAGCTAGAAACTATGTGGGTGCCGAGCCAAAACCCACCTTAGTCAAAAGCTCAATTGAAATCCACTAACATGGGTAATCGCCTGCTTTCTTCGACAGTAAAACCGTGTCGAGCAGCAGACAAAGGAAAGAAGGGCGATCAACATCGTGCGCCTGGAGAAAAAGATTAAGATCGGGGAGCAAGAAATTCTGGAAGAGCACCTGCAGCTCTAATGCGGCCAGCGCCGCCAATATGGAACAAGATGGGTGACAGAAGAGGGAAGAAGTGGTACACTGCTGGGTGAGAACAACATTCCCTGAGAACATATTGCACGGAACCCTTGGCACAAGAGTTCTCGATGGTGCAATGTGATTGATGTCAGCCACACGTCACTTTCAACGAGCTCCAAAGAGTGCAAACCTGCACTTAGTCCGGGAATTCTACGCCAATTGGAACCCGACATTGAGAAGTCACACCATCAAAATAAGGGGCCAAATCGTCACATTGGAGCCTCACCACCTCACGCCATCATAGGCGCAAAATGCATGCCCATGTACTCCGACAACCGAACATCACCACCTTATGTGATATCAGACGCACATTATGTGGAGCCCGGTCTACGGCGTTGAGCAAGTATAAGGAGAGGGGCTACCATCGACGCCTATGGCATGAACAGTAGCTGCATCATGGCTTAAGATCGTTTGCTCTGGCTGATTCCTGGGGTGCACATGACTATGTGACCCGGGATCGTGTATGCTTGGTATACGCTGATGAAAGGGCTGAGATCAATGTTGGGGGCGGTGATCGTTTCGCCATGAAGAGGCCTGGGATCGCATCGTAAGTAATGTGCACGGATTCGCGCCGGGCCGACGACATTCCCGAGAGGCCTTGAGGTCGAGGAGGAAAGTGCCCTAGATTACATCCCGCATGGAGCGGTGCCATCGATGTCACAAAACAAAGGGCACCCGACACCACTCATGGGCCTCGTCTCATGATACGAGCGACATGCTCGGGACGACGAATATGTCCCGCATGTCTGGATGCAGATGTCTGGGCCTTCGCATAGGCGGGAGACTCGGCGACGGGAGGGACGAGCTGTGGCAGCTCGACTTAGATTACCCATTTGGCGAGAACGCCAGGGCACTATATCGGGTGGGCCCAGCTTTTGTGGAGCCTACAGACGATGACGTCCCCACGGACGAGAGACACGTCGCGAGACTCATGTTGGGCCTGGAGGAGGATGACTGGGTGGAGACTCCGAGATGTGGGACGAGGCGGCAAAGACCCGATGAGGAAGTGGAATACTTTGACTGATCAGGAGTTTCACAACCACCTTTTTTGTTTGTAATCAGATGAACACTCGGGGACAGCACTGGACATTCTAAGTGTGGGGTGGAGAAGTTAGGTGCCGAATTTGCCTTTTCAGATATCATTGTATGTCTTGCTTTGTTGTCGGTTGGTTTTAATTTGACTCCTGTTTATTTGTATGTTCGTTGATTGTAAATATTATTGTGAAACTGTTGTCGTCATGATTCAAATAATAATATAATTAAAAAATTCTTAAAATCAACTTGATTAACTTTTAAAAATTTAATTTTACAAAAAAAAAAAAAAAAAAAAAAAAATATCAAGAATTATTTTTCTTGGGTTTCTCGGAGTTTGTTGTTTCTTGTCGAGAAGAGTCCCATTGAACCGAAGTCGTAAATAGCACTTTCTCTATGATGGATGGATGACGGCACGCCTTAAGGGAAAGGTAGTCGATAGAGTAGTTTCGTTTTATTTTGTTTTTTGTTTTTCCTTTGTTTGTTGTTTGTTTAGTTGGATTGCTGGTTGTATCCCGTGCATGTTGCTATGCAATGGCTCTGACATCCTTGTTGCGTGTTGTACATAATAATTATATAGCAAAGATGATTCGTAGAAACATGCAAATTGCATATGTAAGACACTTGTGCGAGAATTTCGATTCTATGTGATTGAGGCTTAATTTTGAATTTTAGACTAGCTGATTAAAGATTCCGTGAAGTCATCCTGAATCGAGCATGTGCATTGAGTGTATAGTGAGGAATTGGTCATTCCATGCTATTGTTGATTGTCTAGAACCTGCTCCGCCGTGTGTACGAAACTTGGAGTCAGAAGGATGTGTATTGTACGAGAGGATGTAGGCATTTCTTGTCAACCAAAAATTGTCTTGTTTTTCTTTTCAACCCACCTTGAAGATTAAACCCTAGTCAGCCCGTTGAGCCTTTAACTTGATAAATTTTTCTTTTCCGATTTTCCTCCAAAAGGGTGCGAACCAAGTGAGCACCTTCTTTTCACTGCTTCCCAGGCGCCCAAACTTCCCAGCGTTTGAGGTATATAATTTTCAAGAAATCATGATGGTAAGATAAAAGAAAAAGAAAAGATGAAAAAAAGAAGAAATAAAGATTATATAGAATACGTTAATCATGCAAAGAAAGTTGTTTATCAATAAACATTTCTTTCAAGAATCTGTGTTAAAGAAAGGTGATAAATATAAAAATTAAAACTTCAAGAGGAGGAAGGAAGAAGATAATTCTGGAAGTTGATGGGATGTGTGAAAAGCGCTAAGGAAGCCGGTTACTATTATTGGTTAGCCCAAAGATATACTAGTTCCGTATTTACATTACAACCCTTGCTAAGTCCTATGCGATCTTTACATCACGCATCTTTGTATTAGTGGAGTAAGACACTAGAGGCAAGCCTATGGGCCGCGACGCAATGCATGTGAATTCGTTTGGGAGAGGAGTAGAAATGGGGTGTGTACATATATACCTGACATGAATTCTTAAAGTTCATGTGATTAAAATGTGGAATCTTCCTAGTGTCGTGAGGGCACATGTTTGATGATAGAATACATTCGTGTCGGATATCTTGGTCAACTAATATGCATGAGTTTGCCGATATCGAGAGTCGATCTGTGCTAAAAGTCTTGATTTATTAAGTGTCGTAATAATGATGCTATGCATGTCTTCTTTCTTGATGATTTGCTTTGAACATAATCGGTATGACCGTAGTTTGGACTGTCGAGCCTAAATAGCCAAGTGAAGGGATATCAATTGCATGAGTTAGGGAGTGGAATATTGTCTGAGACGAACAAGATTTTAAGTGTGGGGTAGGTGATAAGGGGGCATATTTATATGCCAAATCGATACTCAAATGTATAACTTTTGTCTTGTTTGTCTAATAAATTGTGTACATTCTCATGTAAATTGTATGAAAGTGTGAATTTATACTAACCAACATGATTAGCGTTGTTTTGTAGGAAAAACATGCTTTTGTTGATGAAAATGACATGTTGGGAGAAATCAAGAAGGAACTCGGGATTGAGCAAGGAAGCGTATGGTGAAGCAAAGATGACAAGGGCTCCGCGATGGAGCCGTGGCACGCCGCCATCGCGGAGGCGTTCTCGCCCGGAATGGAAACGCAAGCAAATTCCAAGAAGGTCCGCGAACAGCCGTGCCACGTTGGAAGTGAATTATTCAGATTGTGCATTTCCAGAGAGGGTCCGCGATTGCACCGTGGCATCGCTTGGCCGCGGCCCGCGACGCACGCCGTGCCACGTTGATAGCAATTACCTGGGCGGACAAATTCCAGAGGGCTTCACAGCAGACCCGTGTCACGGAGGCAAGGTTCGCGATGCACTCCGTGACACGTTGCTTGTTATTCCGGAAAATTTATCCCTAGTATAAATAGAACACTTAGGACATTTTCTAAATAAATTCGACTTGGTGGAGCAAGAACGTGGGTTACAGGCAACATTGAGAATGAAAATTCTAGGGTTCTTCTCATCTTTCTTCTTTTCAATTGCTTGTATGATTAACACTTGTTTTAGGATGATTAATCCACAAATGAGTGGCTAATTTTCCTTTTGGCCAGGTTATGAACTTGTGCCGCAAATGTACTATTGAATTGCTGGTTTATTTTCTCTTCTCTTCCATGGTTGTTCTATTTAATTCTGTTCCTACTACATACGTCCGGCCAATGTTAATGTAAATCCAAAGTCCTAAGCCACCCGAGAGGGCAAGAAATTGCAAAAGTTGTAAATTAATAGGATATGATCTTTTCTTGGTTCGAGAATTTAGAATTGATTTACCGGGATAGAAATATACCCGACAGTCGTATTAGTCATGTGGAACTGGTTTTGTATTGTTAGAAATCTTGAATTCTTCTCATCAACAAAATGTAGGTGGAAGGTTCATGATTCTTAAGTTGGGTTGAAATACGTAGAGTTTTAGTCCATAGGCAAATAGTTGCGACTAGCAACCGGAGGAAAAGATAAACCACGTAAATTAATAGTTCGTGTCTTCACAAGTTCTTCGTAAATCAGCATGCTCTAACCATTGTTTAGATTCAATAGTATAATAGTTTATGTAGTATAAAAATTATATTCTCAAAAACCAACGATTTTTCGTTACTCGTTGTCTTCACCGTATAGTTATAAATTAACGTTTGAAGTTTTCACCGGTATTCCTATTCCTGTGGGTCTGACAATCCGGTTCTTCAAAAGAGCCACTTTATTACTTGTAACACCCGCATAATTTGCGGTCTACCGAGTTCCAAAACTTATCATACTCTTTTTGTTTACGCATAAAATGGCAGTATCAATGACACTCCCCGCCACAGTGTAAGGCTGATATGACAAACAGAGAATGCACCAACAGATGCTCAGCCATTTAGAATCAGCCTGATCTAGGGCGAGTATATAGAGGCATCATCACAGCCTTCTCAGCTAGCCCCCATCTCATCAGGAGCCATTCGAACGACACCGCCCGATAGCCTCTGCACTTGCCACCATCCGACCAGGAAGCTCTGGCAGTGCAGGCCGGGCACAAAATGATGGCCACTCGCCAATCAGTGCCACTCTGTAAACAGAGCCACTGGATCTCGCAGTTCGAGGGTCGTGGAATTTTTGCATTTGGTCCCCCCATAGCTCATGGTGGTCGATCAAAGTGCAGGACCCTGTGGCCTTCCTTTCTAGATCGAGTGCAGAATCTTCCGGTCATGCATGTGACACCTACTGCACCGCTGAGTTAGCAGTATTTCAGTTGCGAGACATAGCTGTGTTGGGTACGAGAGTCGGGAAAGGTCTCGAGGGGAGAGATGTTGCCCCCTCCGACTCCGGTCCAGCCTTCTGAGGCCTTCCCGGATCGTTATTTGCCACGGAGACTGGCAGTCTCTGATGGATCAGCTTGCATTTGGGGGAAAGGTGGGCGAGAGCGTATGAGAATATGCCCTACAGCTTTGACTCCTTAGCCTCGCTATGTTCAACTTTTGTGGACACCATGACATCTAGAGTCCACTCGGGGCCTTTTATTATGGGTTTGAACCTTAATGGCTATCGTGAGGCATGTACGATACCTACATTGCGGGAAGATATGGACATTGCCCGAAAAGTGCTTTTGCCCAGCCTATTGAGGGCCTTAGACAGCGACAATAGGACAATAGACGATAGATCAGAGCAAGTAAGCTACAGTGGATAGATCGATGAAATACAACAGGGAGATTCGTAGAGGACCCAGCTCCTATGACAAGCCCCTAGACCCCCACCTCCATCACAATGTAAACAGGGGTAGATTTATTCGTCGAGGGCAGTCGAGTCTGGTGGCAGTTGTCGAATGGTGATCACTCAAGCAGAGGGAGGGTGGGAGCGTAGCAGACACACCCCATCTTGCCCTATTTAAGATCGGCCTCACACCGAGCTTGTAGCATATGGCTCACGTGGTGTTATATATGGCGTGGGGCACATGATGAGATTGTCCGGCCAGTGGGGCAAGGTAGGGGCCGAGATAGCCGTGATGTGGCATCGCCAGGGCCACGCCCAAGAACACTTCTACAGGGCGACCGTGTGTTCAAGAGTGTAGAGGCCGAGGTAGATCGTATTCTAGTTTAGGTGCGGCTCAAGCTGCACTCTATGCATTACCAGGGAGACAGGACTCGAGGCGTCCCCAGATGTGGTAACAGGTATGATGACTATTTGCTCATACCCTGTTTATGTATTGATTGGATCCAGTGGTCCACTTTGTCCTGTTACCCCATTTGTGGCTCGAAGTTCAGTGTTGCACCAGTAACTGCTTCAGCAGCCCTTGCAGCTACAATCTGCCAGTGACTCCATTATAGCTAGTAGAATTTATCGAGGTGTACAAGAGAGGCTAAGCCGAATGTTAGACTACAAAAGATCCTCTGGTAGAACTTGAGATGATTGATTTCGATGCCACATAGGTATGGATTGGGTTGTGCCATGCTATGCCAATGTAGAATGTTGGACCAAGATGGTCCGATTCCACTTTCCAGGGGAAGCAAGAGAGTGGAAGGGCAAAGACAACTATGCCAAAAGGTAGTTTTATTTCCTACCTTCAAAGGAAAATTGATAGCTAAGGGATGCATTTATCACCTAGTCGAGTTTAGATGTTCTAGAGCCTCCGACACTACTGCTCCAAAGGTTAATGAATTCCCTGATGTATATCCTGTGACGAGCTACCCGGTATTCCCCAGAAAGTGAAATAGGATTTGCAATCGACTTGCTACCAAGCACTCACTCCTATATCAATCTCCTCCGTATCGTATGGCTCCCGCTGAGCTCAGAGAATTAAAAGAGTAGCTGAAGGATTTGTTAGTTAAGGGTTTCATCAGGCCGAGCAATTTCACCGTGGTGCGCCTTGCTTTATTTGTGAGAAATGAAGGATGGACCGCTCCGCATGTGTATAGATTAATGGCAATTAATGTTTACAAATAAGAATAAGTATCCGCTTCCTGCATTAGATGATTTGTTTGATCGCCAAGGGGACAGATATTTTTCTAAGATTGACTTGTGGTTCGGATACCATCAGTTCGAGTTCGAAAGAGACATTCTTAAAATGTACCTTCAAGACCCGAGCATGGCCACTTTGAATTCCTGGGTTATGTCCTTTGGGGTTGACGAATGCCACAACGCATTTATGGACCCGATGAACAAAGCATCTTCAAACCATACCTGACCTTTTTCGTGATAGTATTTATCGATGATATCTTCGGTGTATTCTCGTTAGAGGCGTACCTCACTGTGCACATTTACTTACGTTGCTCCGCATTCTCAGGACCGTCATTATATGCCAAGTTCTCCAAATGTGAATTCTACCAACTCGTGTATTTTTAAGGGCTATTGTGTCTGATGTCATATACAAAGTTGACACGCGTAAAATAGAAGCGCTCAAAACAAGGTCTAGACCTACCACTCCGACCGAAGTCCGCGCCTCGGGATTGAAGTGATACTGGGTGCGTAAGATTTGTTGAGGGATTCTCACTATAGCGGCACCTCTGACTAAGCCGACGTAGAAAGCAAGAAAGCTCAAAGTGGACAGAGGCATGTGAGCAAACAGCTTCCTAAGAATTAAAAATACGTATTAACCTCCGCCTCCAAGAGTTAGCATTAACAAAGGCAGCGCGCAGGGTTATCCAAAGGTATTGTGATGTATCGTGTATTGGGTTGGGATGTGTCGATGCATCACGGTAAAGTGATTTCTTATGCTTCCCAAACAGCTTAGGAAACACAAAAAGAATTATCATACCCACGACCTAGAACTAGTCGCAGTGATCCACCCTTTAAAGATATGGAGACATTTGTATGGCATCCATGTGATATTTTCATGCATCATAAGAGCCTACAAGATATCTTCTGCTCGTAGGGAGTCGACTTGGCGATAAATGGGCTGTTGGAGTTATTGGAAAGATTATGATGACATTTTATCATCCGGAAAAGCAAAAGTAGTAGCAGATGCTCTTTACCATAAATCGATGGGGAGTTTGGCGATTTGTAGCCCGAGCAATGGAGTTGGTAAGAGAAATACATCAATTAGCTAGCCCAGCCGTTCGTGTGGCAGTAAACTGCAGGACAAACAGAGCGGCAATTCGTAACACCGCCGTGGCGTCATTAGTTGTGGAGGTAAAAGAACGACAATATGAAGATCCCGACCCGGTCCTAGCTTGAGACAAAATTCAAAGGGAAACGTGTATTTCCAAGTAACTCGAGGATGAAGTGCTGAGATGTAAGAGGTCGTCTCTGTGTTCCGTATATTTTGTGGCTCCGCCAGTTAGACATGAAAGAGGTACATTACGCCCGCTATTCTCTCCACCTGTGCGACGAAATGTACTCACGACATTAAGGAGATCTACCTGTGGCAAGGTATGAAAAGTGGAAATAGCAAGAATTTGTAGCCCAAAGGTCCTAACCGCCAACAAGTAAAAGCTTTAACACCGTAAGCCCAAATGGATCGACTCAGACAATAGCCGCCTCCCTCGAAATGTAAGCAAGAACATGGACTTAGAAGGTGATTAAATTTCCGCATCGCATAGACATGAATCCATTTGGTAATTAAGGATAGACCGACGAAACCGCCCCATTTCCCGCCAAAGGAAAGCTACTTTCCGCCGAAGATTATGCCGAATTGTGGAGCCAGAGAAATAGTTAGACACTGTCCCAAAGAACTATTATCTTTGACAGGAACACACTACAACTAGATTTTAAGTACTATTTTAGGAGGTTTGGGAATGGACATTCTGGAGGACAGTATCTCCACCCTTGATGATGGATAAAGGAACGCACGCTCGTACGCTCGAGGATATGCTACAAGTGCAAATGTAGGACTTTGGAGTGTAGGCTGGATGAGCATTTGCCAATAATTGAGTTTGCTTATACAATAGTTATCACTTAGCTATCCAGATGACGCTTCAGGCTGAAGTGAAGAAATGTATCGCTAAAGCTAATACTGGTTTGAAGTGGGAGAGACAGTCAACATTGGGCCAGATATTATTCATCGGGCCAGAGAAGGTAAAGCGATTTAGAACAGCTCATCGGATTGCACAAAGCCGTCAGAAATCGTATGTGCCGATGTGCGAGAGACCTCGGAATTGATGAATGACTCGGGTATTTCAGCATTCTGTCAGAAAGGTGATGAGAGTTTCGGCAAGAAAGGTAAGATTAGTCCGAGATTCGTTGGGCCATATCAGATTCGTCGTAGAAGAATAGGGTTACGGCATACGAGTTGAACTTGCCTTCAGAATTAGAATTGCTCATCCAAGCTTTTCCACGTATCTATGCTAATAAGTGACAGGAGACCCATCCGTAGCTGTCCTACCAAGATGTCCAAAGTTACGAAGAGCTGGCCTATGAAGAGGTTCTAGTAGCCATCTTAGATAGACAGATTCGTAGATTGAGAACTAAAGATATTGCGTCCGTCAAGGTGCCGTATGAATAGGAATAGAGAAGAGATCTGGGAAGTAAAGGAAGATATAGAAAATTAGATATCCTCACTTGTTTCAAGCCTAGTCAACAAGAGGTATGTTAGTATTGCTATTTTATGTAATGCCTTATAGTATATATAAATGAGATAATCGACTCCAATCTTTTGTCTGATTAATGCTATAGTATTGCAGTGGAGTACCTATTGGACTTTTCAGCATTTTAGGTTTTCGAGATAGTCCGCACATGGGAAATCCCCGCCAAAATTTTTCTAAGAATAAGTTGGAGTAAGTCGAGAATTCCTATAACAGAAGTTTACATTTGAGGACGAATGTTCTTTGTGGGAGGATGTTACACCCCAAATCCTCGACATGTAAATGGCCTATTCTGCATGCTGGTTAAGAGTTTTTGAATGCCATAAATGCTAGAAAAGGCCCTGGGAAGACCTGAGGCAGATCTGCCGAAACCATCACTTTAAGGAGCCGTAAGGCAGCCCCTCCGCGATGGCAACGTGCCATGGAGGGAGGGCCTCCGCATTGGCGCCGTGTCACGGAGGCCCTGTCCAGGCCCAAGTATAAAAGCCTCCAACTTCAATTTAAATGTTATAATTCATAAAATTTCCAGAGAAGTCGAGGGAAAAATATAGAATCAAGATTCCATTGAAATTTCCTTCGATTACGCCGCCAAACGCGGTCCAAACTCAAATTAACTCCAGATACCGAGGTATTGAAGTGCAAGGAGTATTCCAACGGATTTAGTTTCATGAAATTCGGCCATAATCACGAGTTACCGAGCTAAGGTAAGTAGAATTTCTCCAAATTAGTGTCAATATACTCCTAGCCTTGTAAGTTGAGTATTTCTCCCTTCTCGACTTTTGAGAAATAGCTTGAGCCACCGTTTTTCGATAAGCCAAATTGGGCTATATATATATATATATTGAAAGGATATTTTCTTCCAGAATATTAGCGTATTTAGTCTCTAATTGACCTATATATGAATGCATTGGGAGAAATAGCAAAAGTATCGACCAGCTACGCGCTAGCCTGAAACCGCCAAGGTATGTAAAGCTAGTTCCTTCAGCAAGTTAGTAATCCTAGTATAGCAAATAGCGTGAATTCTAGAAGAAAGAATAATTTGGCTCAGTATTGTCCATTGCGAACTAGCATGCTTTATGTTATTATGCTATATTCAATTAAAAGTCAAGAAATCAAGACGACAATAATGGTTTTGCATACGCTTAGTCAAGAACATAATCTAGTTTAATGCTTAAAAGAGATTCAGAATAGAATATCAAAACATGGATAGTATTTTCTGATCGAACATGCTTGTTATAATGCGATTGGCTGTTTGTTAACTGCTTGTGCTGGGCGAGGGCACCTTTAGAGCGCCCCCGCGCCCGGGTTAATAGCTTCTGGCCGACTCGGGCCCGCTGCAGGGTAAGGATACGTCAAACTGTTGAGTGCATGCTGCCCAGGTAGGGACGAAGATGATGCAACATTCTATATCAGCCGATCAAAGATAGGGCAAGATAGCTTACCCTATCGTAGCGTCATGCCAGGGATTACAGAGCACAGATACAAATACGACATACGCCATAGCTACAGGAGTCCTCCAGACTCAGACAAAGTTAAGTAGTCAGAGGCCATAGCCCGAGCCGTTGCACTGGCGGGGCCGATAGAGGTGCTCGTAGTTAGTAGTGAGTGAGTGATTTATTTTTGGATGGTTTGACTGGGTAGGGGCATAGATCAGGTGTTGCCTGGGCACTCCGGATTATTGCGGGATGGTATAGGTCCTTGTATGTTATATATATTGTATATACATGATATCTATTAGCCGATAGACAATAAAATGCCACGACGATGTGTATGCTTCTACTTTACCTCAAGTACAGATAAGCTTATTTCGTATTCGCCACCCGTATAAATTTCCGTATATTTTCTTCTGTTCAGAATTTCTAGTTATGTTGCTTATATTCAGTTATGTTCATTGGCTTTTACATACTTTAATTGGCAGCCGACGCCCGTTCGGGCGCCGCATTATTTGCCCGCAGTACCTATAGACGAGGAGACGACGTCGTAATCCTAGCCAAGAGAGTCATCGCTCCCGTCATCCTGAGCTTGATATTCAGAGGTTTATATCATTTTTTTTGTTGTATAGTACGGCAGGTCGAGGCCCCGTCCGACCATCTTATCAAAAGATTCTTAGAGGCTTGACGATTATGTATATATCTCCCGTGGTTAGTTGTGCCTGGCTGCCCGGGTCCGTGCGTATGTTTAGATGTTTATGTTGGTCGGGGCCGTTTCTAGTTAGTAGTAGTGACCTTGTCGGTCACGTAGTCACAGCATCCGTTATTTGATCTCGGCACCAATGAAGATGGTGGCTCTGTCGCCCGCATAGGCTCCCTTATATTGATGTGGTTCTAATTAGCCGTTGTTGTTGTACACAGTGGATATAGGCCAAGTCGGCCGGGGGCTGTATTTATAACTGTTATGTAGCCCGTTGATTCCGTGAATCATCAGAGTTAGAGCCAGCTAGGCACCAGATGTGCTTAGGCTCAGTAGTCTAGCAGTTCAGGTCCTAGTAGGGCACCAGGTGCCAGTCATACCCCCCAAGGTGGGGCGTGACAATGTCTCCCGTTGTCACTGAACCAAAATTCCTCTTCAGGGTCACCACGGGCTACTTGACGATTTGTTACCGGTGATCACAACTCGTGGTCACCTCCCGTAGTCTTCACTGCCGAAAACCACCTGGGGGTCACCACGGGCGACACCATGACTCATGGTGTCCCAATTGAGTCGTGGTGAGGACCCGTTAAGTGCACTGCCCGAATTTTCCAACTTTCAGTCAATCCTTGATCACGACTCACATAATGACTCATGGTGTTGACCATGACTCGTGGTCACACCCGTGGTCACTCAATTTTACAATTTTTCAATCATGTCCGGACCCTTCCCCATGAGTTACTCCACGACTCGTGTCCTACCCCACGGGTCACAAGACGACTCGTTCTGTGACCTAGTGCAAAAAATCATGTTTTCTCCGTTTCAACTTCTAGGTCTGATTTTAGGGTTTTCGGAGCATTACAATATGGGTTTATGTGTGGAAAAGAAAATGAGAAATATGAAGTCATAAGATATAACGCTCGACTAGTAGCATAAGGACTTTTGCAAATACATGGAATTTATTATATGGTGACATATTCTCTTTTGGCGGATGTAATCACCTTTAGTATCTTATAAATTTGGTAGTTCATGAAAAACTTGATATGCATTTAATGGATATTGTCACGGCCTATTTATATGGCTCACTAAATAATTAAATTTTTATGAAAATTTTTGAAGGATTCAAAATGCCTTAAACATATAAAGATTTCCTAGAAATTTGTTCAATAAATCTTAAAAAATCTTTATACGAATTGAAACAATCAGGATGCATGTGGTATAATCTCCTTAGCGAATACCTATTAGAAAATGGTATAAAAATGACCCTATTTGTTCCTGTGTCTTTATAAAAAGGTCCGAATTTAATTTTTTTTATAATAGCCATATATGTTGATGATTTGAATATCATTGGAACTCTTGAAGAGCTTCCAAAGGGAGTAGAATGTTTGAAAAAGGAATTTGAAATGAAAGATCTTGGGAAGATGAAATTTTATCTTAGTCTACGAATTGAGCATTTTTTAAATGGAATATTTGTCCATCAATCAACATATACTGAAAATGTTTTAAAGATATTTTACATGGATAAAACACATCCATTGAGTACCCTAATGGTTGTTTGATCACTTGATAGAAATAGAGATCCATTTCGATCTCATGAAAATGATGAAGTGCTTGTGTGTGCTGAAATACCATATTTTAGTTCAATTGGTGCATTAATGTATTTTGCCAATAATTCTCAATCAGATATAGCTTTTTCTGTGAGCTTGTTAGCAAAATTTAGTTCTTCCCCAAAACGGAGACATTGGAATGACATTAAGCATATATTTAGATATCTCCAGGGGACCATTGATATGGGACTATTTTATTCAAATAAATCCAAGTTACAACTGATTGGTTATGCAGATGCAAGATATTTGTCTGAACCCCATAAAGGACGATCTCAGACAGGCTACTTATTTACATGCAGAGGTACAGTCATATCATGGTGTTCAACAAAACAAACTATGGTTGCTACTTCGTCAAATCATACAGAGATAATAGCTATTCATGAAGCAAATCAAGAATGTGTTTGGATAAGATTAGTAACTCAACACATTCAGAAAACATGTAATCTTCCTTTGGAAAGAGATACTCCAACAACATTGTATGAAGACAATGCTGCATGCAATAGCTCAACTAAGGGAAGGATACATAAAAGGAGATAGAATAAATCATATTTCGCCAAAACTCTTTTATACTCATGATCTTCATAAAAAGGGTGAAATAGATGTTCAACAAGTTCGCTCAAGTGATAATTTAGCAGATTTGTTCACTAAAGCATTACCAATTTCAATCTTTGAGAAACTAGTATACAAAATTGGGTTGCACCGTCTTCGAGACATTAAGTAATATTTTCATCAAGGAGAATAAAATACGCATTGTACTCTTTTTTCCTTAACCAAAATTTTGTCCCATTGGGTTTTTTGGTAAGATTTTTAATGAGACAACAGACAATGCGCATTGTGAATAGCTATGTATATATTTTCAGTAGAATTTTTTTTCTTTTACATGAAAATCTAAGGGGGAGTGTTATGAAATAATTGTGGATGACCATGTGGCTAACAAGACGCCACATTTCACCTAGCTACTGTAGCAAACTTTATGTCCAAGTAAAAAACGCTTATGAATAGCCTTTTCCTTTGTTAAAGAATATAATGAGAAGATGAAAAGAAAATAATAGTTTTGTGTTACTTTATCTCTCTCTATCATTTCTTGTTATTTTATTAGTTTTATTTTATAACATTAACTAATATTTTTATTTTTAGAAAATAAAAATAGAGAAAGGGACAAAAAAATTAATAAGAAGATAAACTAACCCCCCAAAAATAATACAAAAAAACAAAAAAAATAAAAAAATAAAAACTAGGAAATAAATAATAACAAAAGTTAGCAAATGACATTTTTAATAAAGGATAACAAGAGGAAAAATGATAAAAATAATAAATGAGAAAAAGACAAGACAGAAAAAAGAAGAAGAAAGTGGTCAAAAGGAAAAAATAATAAATGAGAAAAAGATAAAAGTAATAAATGAAATGACATAAGTAATTAATGAAAGGACAAAAGTAATAAATAAAATGAATAAAAAAAGAGAAGAAAACATGCTCAAACATTTAAAAAAAGGAATTTTGAGTAAATAATTTAGGAAAAATAGGGAATTGATAAAATTAGTAAAGAAGGGGCAAATCAGGGTAATAAGTTTTCTTTTATAGGCATTTTGTGTTGTTTTCCCTAAAATGAATGATTTTTCTATTTTTGATGATTTTTTAGTTCTAGTTTGCTACATGACATGTTTAAAATCACAACATTAAAGGGTATTTTGGTACATTATATATGTATATATAT
>JACEIK010007363.1:34383-51025 GCA_018107945.1 Datura stramonium
TAGACTTAATAATAAATTTTAGTGAAAAAACTCAAGAAAGCGATAAAAATATATTAAGGATAGTAGATTTAATAGAGACTACTCAGAATAAACAGAAAAAAATATTAGAAAGACTAGAACAAAATTTTGACTTATTAAAATCACAAGAAATTGAAACAGATAGAAAGATACAATATTTAAATAATAAATTTAATTTAGAACAAATACCTACAAAAGTTGAAATAGAAAAACTAATTAGGACAATCACAGATAAACCTAAAGAATTAGAAATTAAAACAACTCAATTAGTAACAAAAATAACAAGACAAGTGGAAGCACTAACTATTGAGATTAACGAATTAAAAAAGATAATAGAGAAACTTGAAGAGATCTCTCTTTCATGAACGATTTAGACCCAATCTATGCTAAAGCTTTAAACTTTACATCAAAACTTCAGGCTGATCCACAAGGATTTTCAGATTATCTACCCCAAAGCAAGTCAGATCAAGTTATTATCAAACAAAATAATATCATAATAACATTACTGCTAGAATTAAATATAAAAATTAGATAAAATTATTAAAGGTAGGGAAAATATAGCAGAACAACAAAGGAACACTGGAGTAGACGAATTAATTGAACATCTAAAAAATATAGAAATAACCCCACATAAAGAAAAACCTAAGATAGTTAGAAAGTCACAACAATGAACCTTTTTTCAGGTAGGACAAGAACATCCGAAGACAGACCACGAGTAAGTTTTTCAGATAATAGATTACGAAATAATCTTATAACAAGAATACTATCACGAAATAAACAAGAAGAAAATCAGGAGCTAAATCAGATAATAGACGTAGATAGGGATCTAAGAATTTTTCAGCAAAATCAACTAAAATTACTATATCCAAAGACCCTGTATGACACAAGATATTTCTCTAGAGGTACACAACTATATAGACACTATAGGGAAGAACAAGTATCCGCTATAAAAAATGACATATCAACTATAAACTTAATTAATCCTGAATCACTAAGAGGAATAATGAATACAAGAATGACTTTAATGCATATGAGAGTAATTGTAATAGGATTAAAAGGATTAACTAGAAAATATTTAGGAACTAAAGTATTAATTGTAATATATAATGATAGATGGTCAGATTTAAAGAAATCCATTATAGGGTTAACTGAGGTAGACATGAATAATAATGGAGGAATATTTTATATTAGCCCCAACTTCATGATAAATTTAAGAGAATTTGAAAAAAAAACTTTTAAGATGGGAATACAGACTAAGTACTATGAAGAAATGAATAATGAAAATAATTTATTAATATGTGTAGGATTTATAGGGAAAATGGCTGTAAGAAGTAATACAAAATTTAAAATTAGAGTAGATGATGTAGTTGAAGTAATGGGAGATAAGGGAATAAAATTAATAAAACCAATAAAAATAAATCTAGAAGAATATGCAGGGTTAGAATGTAATCTAGAAAAATTTAACAAGAAAAAGGTATTAGCACCAGAATCTCATTTAATGTATACTAATACCAGGGGAGAAACATCTATAAGATTTACAGATTATAATTATACTGTGCAAAAGAAATTAGATGATGAGACAGAGACAATTATGGAAACAGAAGATAATCTCATGAATATAGAAATAATCCAAGAAGGATATGAGGTAGATGAGGTATTAGAAAAGGTAAAAAGAAAACACGAAGAAGACATGAATATAACACTTAGATGTAAAGGATGTAAGATAGGAGAAATGAACTTGATGGAAACATAGGTGCATTTCAAAAAATGTGAATCTAGAACAGACAACTTTGAATATAGAGAACAAAATAATTTACAAGTTAGATAACCTCGATAAAATTATAGACAGAATTTATGATAGCGATGAAGAAATAGAATTAAACTCAGTTATAAGTCAAAAGAAATTTATGGAATCAACTAGTTCTAGTCCTTTTCAATGAACACCGTAACAGCATACAGTAGATACAAGTACGAAAAATGTACCAAGAAGAAGAGTATACAAGATAAATCCAGAAATAATAACGGAAAATGTAAAACCTGTAGGAAAAAGAATGCCAATAGAAGAGCTTATTAGGTTACAAGAAGGAGGTAATAAAGGAAAAATACTAAATATAGTTGCACATGATCCTCAAATGTGGAATACAGTTATAGATCTTTGGAAAGGAATAGTAGTAGCAGACTATATAAAACATATCAAGATACAGATGCTGTGACAATGTATAAATATATGAAGACCTTTTTAGGAGAATCAGCAAAAGCCCTATGGGAAGCTTATAAGTCTAATTTTCCACAAGAATTTCAAGCCTTAGTAAACATGGAGCTAATCCGTATAATTTTACAAATAAAATACATAGCCTAATCACGGGATAAGACCCAAATAGTGGATTAATAATATTACAAAGAAGCGCTCTAATAAAATTAGAATAGTTAAATATTACAAGTTGGTTTCACATAAAGAATTTCTTAAAAGATTATTATTACTACTGTACGATTAGTGAAAATTCTTTTGATGAAGAATTAAGAAAGAAATTATTTCATAAATTACCAGTGGCCTTGGGAAGAGAAATAGAAGAACGATGGTATACAAGGGAAGGAGTGATGCAAAATCCGAACGCTAAATGGTCAATAAGACATAAAGTACAACATATAATGAAGGTATTAACAGAGAAATGTACAAATATACAGATTCAGAAACAATTAAAACAAAATGAGATGAATTTTTGTAAAAATATAATATATACCACTCAAATTTATGATAAAGATAATAATAGAAAGAAGCGTTATAAAAGGAATAAACCACAATATAATACTACATATAATAGACGAAAATATTACCTGAGAAACTCATCAACTAAAAAACCATTCGACAAAAATAAACATGTTAGAAAATATAGAACCAATAGGAATTGCAAGAATAAATTAGAATGCTTTACTTGTGGAAGTATAGAACACTTTGCAAATGTATGTCCTAAAAGGAATAATAGTAGAACAAGAAAATGACAATTAATAGAAGATTTTCAAGAAACATTAATTAATGTGGATGAATACATGTTGGATAATGAAAGTATATACTCGATAGTAAGTATAGAAGCAATAGAAAAATCACAATTAGATTCATCATATTCAGAAAAGGAAGAGTTAATAAATGAAATAGGACTAGAAATGAAAATTTTAGATTTAGAAGAAATAGAGGCGAGTGCATGATGAATATTTTCCAAGAATGTAGTCATGAATTTGAAAGGAATAAAGGAATAGACAACAATTAATGCGTTATATGTAAATGGTACCCTAGCAAAGAGAAAAGAGCAAAATGTAAGATATGCTGTGGAAGGATGCATTTCATGTGTGGAAAAAATGTTCAAGGTTAAGGTAATAAGGAAAGACGAAAATAAAGAAGCAACAAATCAAACTACTACTTTAAGAATAATGACACTAGAAACTAGGATGAATGAGTAGAACAACGAGTACAAGTACTAGATGATACGCCCTAATCCTACACCCTGGACGTAACACGGTACTTGGAGCCACAAGCGACCCCAAGTCAACTCCTGGTCTATCATACACTAGCATTCTTAGTAAACATTCTCAACAAAAGTTTTAAATATAAAAAAGGCAAAGACTGAAAGTGGAGAAGGAAATAATATATTTGTAATTAAATTCTGAAAGACAAGTCTAGTCTGAAATCCAACTACTGAGGAGTTGCTGGGACAGGCCCCCAGTTAGCTCCAAGTCTAAACAAAACCATAACCAAATGAAATAAATAAATAAGGCCATCGAATGATGAGGACTCACACTCTGATCTGCTGAAATGTAATTCTCTTAAACTGAAGTAACTATCTGTGCTGAACCTGAGAACCTGCAACTGTATCATAAAACGATACAACATGAAAAACATGCATCAGTACTTTGAATGTACTGAGTAAGTGGGAGAGACATACTGAATATAAAATCTTAACTGAAATGACACGCCATGGCCAACAAATAAACTGAACTGAACTACTGATATAATCTAAAATGGTCAAGACGACCCTGACTGATAGTCAAACACATGTCCTGAGTCTGAAACATTGAATCTGAGATACTGTACTGAACTGAGCTACTTATTCTATTACTGGACTGGACTGACTAGTAGGAGAGTCTATAACCGACATTTAACCACGTGAGCTAGAAGTGGAGTCCGATGTACACACCCCATCGGTAGGATCCATTATACCTTACTAGGGTATAAAGGCATGAACTGTGAAAATCACTGTCAAAAGGGAGCCGTTAGGCCAAGTAAATAAAACCTATGGTGGCAACATAGTTCTGGAACCTGGGTGCCCTGAAACCCTGGCTCTTTCGGTGCTAAGTCCTACTCCCACTGGATAATCCTATTACTTCTATTACTGATAAACTGTTAGCTCAATACTGGGGTCCAAGACTATACTGACCCAGGTATACTGTCAAGGAGTTCCCTGAGCGTCTTATAGGACCAGATTTGGAAACTGAGTTCTTAGACTGGTCAGAACTGCTTATCTGGAAGTGTCGTAACTGTCTAGAGAACCAACTGATAACTAAACTGGGGTCCTGGGGCTGGTCAGAGCTATGGCTGAATATCATGACCGTCTAATGGACCAAATATCTGAAATATGAATCTGAGTCTGGAAACTGGGAGGCACCACTAACACCTCGAAAATAAGTTGGAGTCAAATTAATCAGTTGACATTTTCTGGACAACACTGATATTGCTAAAATTGTCTGAAGCTAGATTGATATGGTTCGGACTGAAACTAGACTGCTAGCGTTCTGTGTTCTAACTGATTAAATTACTAACAACTAGTAGAGAGCCCATTTGGGCCGACAACACGGACAATTTCATAATGTAAGAAAAAATTTCAAAAATTATGGTAAGTTCATTCACAGTGCAAAAGTCATTTTTGTTTATGAAATATTTTCTCAACATATATATGTATGTAGGAAATTCTAGAAAATTTCATCTCAAGGCATTCTTCATTCACTAGAGAGAACTGAACAAATAAAATCATTATTCGAAAATTAGGGCTTAAATTCACTGTTTTGATAACACCGATAATTTGATAAGGAACTGATGAAGATCATAATAATAATAAATATAAACAACGTTCTGAGTGAATTCAACGAAAATAACATGAATGCTTCTCATACTCGAAAACTCAGAGCTTAAAATTAACAGATGAAATTGAGGAGGAATTTGCGGACGCAAGGGAAGGACAATCCCCTTGCTAAAATCCCACATACATGGTGGAGAATTCCTTGGAGAAGAGGATTTGGACTGCTATGATGAATGAATGACCCTAAGCCTGCTAGAGGGTTTCTTGAGAGAAGTGTTGATGAAATTCTGAAAGTAAACGTGATAATGAGGGGAGAAAACCATTTAAACTTTCTAAAACATCTAAAACTGAGGCTAAAACGACATGGTCTAGGGTCCAAAAGCATAGGAAAGTTGAATTTCCCCTTACTGAAATTTCTCTGAAAAACAGATCTGTCCCCGACCATGACTCGTACCACGAGTCATACCACAGAGTCCCAACTCATGGCCACCTCACTATTTTCTTCAATCTTCTAAAACTGGCCAGGACCCACATCCTACGACTCGTAGTGCCATCCTACGGGTCGTACTGTTAGTCGTGGTATCATCCACCCATACCAACTACGACCTACCCATGACTCCTCATCACGACTCATTGCTACATCCTACGAGTCGTACCATGACCCGTGACAACTCACTCTGGCACCACTGAGAATTTCACCCCGACTCCTAACCACGAGTCATACCTACGCATCACGATTTGTAGGACCACTCGTGATATGACCTCAGGCTCCCGAACTTCATCACGACTCGAGTAAAAGGAGCATCCATATTCCCCTTCCTTTTCATCTTCCATATTCCCCTTCCTTTTCATCTACCTACCTCCATATTTCTAACCTATACCCAAATGAACCCAAACCTTGTATAGTAAATCAACCTTTGTAAAATACTAGTTTGTGTAATAATCTCATAAGCGTGTAAGAGTTTTTTTGGAAAACCTCTCTCCGTCTAAGTCATGTAAGTCTTTATGTTTTACTATTATTTTCCTGTATTATTCTTCCAAAATATATAATGTACGTTTTATAATATGTTAATATGAATATTGTGTGTAAAATAATATGTTATTATGCAAAACTTTGTAAAGTTTGTGTAAAATATAACTACCCTTAGTATATGGTTAATCTCTTAATAATAACGATGGATTAACTCGTAAATTTCTAGGATGATAAGGCTTTAAAGTCTAAAAAGTTGAAAGGACACTTTGTTAGCCTTATCCAGGATGGGGTTAAAGAAGAAGTTATTAAGGACATAAGTTAAGGGAGAAATATGAATAGGGTTTAAAAAATTAGAGTAGGTATGTAGGTCCGAATGCAAAATCATACCAAAATTAGAGTAGGTATGTAGGTTCGAATGTAAAATTATTATGATAATACAAGATTTAAATATAATTATGATAAAGTCCTACTCAGTACTCCCTCTCTCGCTTGTGTCTTGTCATAAAACCTTTAATTTACTATATATTTCCTATATTTTCTCCCGTAAAGTGTTTTTTTTAAAAACTTGTTCACTCTCTCCCTTAACCCATGTCCTTAATAACTTCCCTGGATATGGCTAACAAAGTGTCCTTTCAATATTTTGGACTTTAAAGCCTTATCATCCTAGGAATTTATGAGTTAATCCATTGTTATTATTAAGAGATTAAGAGATTAACCATATACTAAGGGTAGTTATATTTTACACAAACTTTACAAAATTTTACATAATAACATATTATTTTACACATAATATTCATATCAACATATTATAAAATGTACATAATATATTTTTGGAGAATAATTAGGGAAAATAATAGTAAAACATAAAGACTTACATGACTTAGACGGAGAGAGGTTTTTCTTTCGAAAAACCCGACAAACTCTTACACGCTTACGAGATTATTACACAAACTAGTATTTTACAAAGGTTGTTTTACTATACAAGGTTTGGATTCATTTGAGTATAGGTTAGAAACATGAAGGTCGGTAGATGAAAAGGAAAGGGAATATGGAAGATAAAAAGGTACGGGAATATGGATGCTCCTTTTAGTGTTTTTTCTCCTTTGTTTTCTCTGCGCTCTATCCTTTAGAGTGTTTGGAGATGTTTATTTATAGGCAAGTTCGGACTTGAATTTTGGATTTCTAAACAATTCTCTTCTTGAACTGTTTTCAGGGAATCTTTCTGGCATCTGTCCTTTTCTTTACTTTATGTATCTTTAACTTCTGTTCATCCACATTTGTACTTTTTCCTTATCTCTTTAATACTGCTTTTATCTTGCATAGTCTCCTTTGTCTGCCATTATTTTATAACCGTTCACGTGTCTTTTTTGTATAGTCCTTTATATGTTGGCTACTGTTTGTATCTTCAAACACTGTTCACGTGTCTAGGTTGTGTAATGAAATTGAATCAAAGCTCATTCCTGAATCATAATTTTCTTCACCATGGATTTCTTTGTCTAATTCATTCTGGGTTTCTTCTTTCTTTTTTGTGTCCTCGTATTTGTTGTGGAGTTCTTGTTCTGTTGAGGTGTTCTGTCTATCTTATGAAATTTTTTCAGTATCTGTTCAATTAATTGTTTCTTTTGGTCTTTCTTTTTATTTTTAATTTTATTATCTTTTTCTTAGATGACTCGCCCTTTATTGTTTCGGGGAGTATCCTTAATTTTTTATCAATATATATACTTTTTGGCAAAGTGTCAGGCATCAACGGATTTAATAAGTCTTTACCGGCCACCGTCTGAACCGGACTAGCTGTGTCTCTATTCAACACAGTGCATCTTGTTGCATTCGTTGGGGAATGCACACCCTTCTCATCCATTTTGTTTGAAGATGGAGAACTCCACTGTTATACCTCAGGGGCTCAAAGTTCGGATCCGGGAGTTGAAATGGAAAAATTTTGGAATTAATGTTGCAGGCACAGGACGAGTTGTGGGACGACTCATGAGGAGACCCCACGAGTCGTCAAGTAACTTGTGGGTAAGCCTATAATAAATGAAAGATCGAGTCCCCACGAGGGAGAGAATGACTCGTGGTCAGCCACCACGAGTCGTCATGTCACTCGTGGGGTGAGGTTGGAATTAAGTTAGAAGACGCAACCAGTGTACCTAAGGGATGGGACCCCACGAGTCGTGGCCAGTCCCAACGACTCGTGAGGTGAGTCGTGAGCAAGCAGGTTGAAAAGTGAGGCAGTGTACCTGACGGAAGGTGACCACGAGTCGTGGCTACTGGGGACGAGTCGTTAAGTCATCCGTTACAAGCCCCAATAGACATGTTAACCAATGCACTTGACGGGCGACTCGACGAGTCGTTGCCCGTCCTGATGAATCGTTAGGTCACCCATTTGGGTCACCTGATAGTTATAATTCTGCGAAATAGTAAGGGTCTTCTCGTAATTTCTAAGTACCTAAAACCTATACTACATCGTTTAAGGCTCGTTTTAGTGGGTTTTAAGCAGGGTAAAACCTATTTTAAGCCATTATTCTCATGCATGCAAGTTTGAAGAGGAGATTCAACGCAAAATCTCAAGGTTTCCATTGGAATCTCAGCTTGGTCTATTAGAGGGTGTTGGAGTTCACCATTCCCAGGTATGTAAGGCTATGAGTGGGTGTCTTCTTCCACACCCATACCCAATTTCTATCAAACAATGATGAATTGCTTATGATCAAGTATGGGGTTTCTACCCAATTGCATAATTCTTCAATTTCTATACATGGATATGATTAAATTATATTTATATTGATGAATTGTGAAGCTTGGGATGATTTTAAATTATTTTTAATCCAAATTGTGATTTCTAACTTATGAAAGTGAATGCCCATGGATGAGAAATTCATGAAAGAAGAGATTGATCTTGAATGCATGATGATGATGAGATTTAATGATGAAAAACATATTTCTAAAGCTACCCATAATTATGATGTTATTTTCAAAATAAAATGTGTAGATCCTAGTATGATAAAGCTTTGGACAATGCCCACATTATGATTTGAAGTGATGATTTTCCTAACATAGTCTTACCATATTGTTTGAAGTGATGTTTTTCCAATTTTTTTTATAAATCTTAGCTTGTGGTATGTTGAGTTAAATATTTCTACATGTAGCTTACCACATGATTTGGAGTAGATGCCCCTATATATGATTGAGCTTGTGGTATGTTTCGAAATAAAGCTTCTCATATGCATGAATTTATAATTGAGATGTATGTCATTATTGAGCTTTGTCAAGGGATAATGTTGATCTTCATTTTCATATGATGTCGAGTCTATGCATGATTTCTTTATGAGCTTTGTCAATAGACAATGTTGAGATTTGTTTCATACGATGTTGAGTTATGCGTGATTTCATAATGAGCTTCGTCATTAGACGATGTTGATCTTCGTCAATAGACGATGTTGAGCTTCGTTATATACGATGTAGAGCATTGCATATTTTTGGGAGGAGAGTCTAGCACCGAGTGGGTTAAGGGTCTATTACCCTATTGTCACGATCTGAGAGGAGACCCAAATCGTAGACACGGGACAAGGGACCCCGAGAGACCCCAAGTCAACCCATGGAATAAGCATTCACTAACTCATTCAATAGACATAAAGGAAACATAAATATAAACTCAGCGGAAGACTTACTTAACATAACAACATAATGAACATCTTAAGCTGAATACATGTCTAAGTTTGATAAGCCTCTAATATGGATGAGCGGATGGGAAAACACCCCTAACTAGCTCAGAAATACTGAAATTAAAAGTACGCTCAAAATAACTGAGAGTCTAGCCTCGAAAGATGAGGACTCACCAAGACAAGCAAGTGCTAGCTCTGATAAGCAGCTACGAATGGGGTTGAACCTGATAGACGGATACTGCATCATGAAACGATGCAACCTAGAAGGTATGCGGTCAGTACGTGGAATGTACCGAGTATGCAAGGTAAGTAAAACCGCTAGAGCAATAATAGTCTATCAAAACAAGTCATACATATATGATAGCCTTTAAGGATAAGATAAGATCACAAGAATTCATTATGAAATCATTCTTATTTAATACATGGTCATGCAATGCTTTAGAACATCATGAATAAATCGATTGACTCAAAGTTAAATCATAACATTTATATTGAAAGCTGAACAATGAGTCAAACCTTGCTTTTCAAACATGCTTGCATAAGATAATCGTTATGAGTAATGGATATGCAATCTCGAATGATACAGATAGTGGGAGACTCATCACTTAACCAACATACCACAATAGAGCTTACGTGGTCCCCACTATTACACTCAAGTGGATAGAGCCGTCCATAACCTTGCCAGGGCTACGGGCGATACCATGATATCGATATGAAGCTCAAAGGGCCAATCGGGCCGGGGATAGCTCACAAGGGAGGTTCCAATAATATAATAGAATCAACCTACGTTGGCGCGTAGTTTTGGGGCATAGGGTAGTCGACCCTTAGCCCGCTCGGTGCTAGACTCTTCTCCCAAAACATGCAATGCTCTACATCATATAAATACGAAGCTCAACATGAAATCATGAATAAAATCAACATCATATGAAACGAAGATCAACATTGTCTATTGAGAAAGCTCATTATAAAATCATGCATACACTAGACATCATATAAATATGAAGCTCAACAATGTCGTCTTGACAAAGCTTAGAATAAAATCATGCTTAGAATCAACATCATGTGAAATGAAGCTTAATGCCAACATACATCTCAATTATGAATTCATGCATATGAGAAGCTTTACTATAATACATACTACAAGCTCAAAGAATAATGAGAGACTTTACTCCAAAAATCATGTGGTACGCCTACTTAGAATTATCACTTCATCATCATCAATATAAGGGCCTTTCCCAAAACCTTATCATGCTTGAACTCATATAATTTATTTGGAAACATTGTAATTTGGGAGATTTCACTCCAAGACGAAGTAATAAAGTCAATTCACGAAAATCATCATTCATACTCAACATTGGGCACTACCCAAAGCTTCATTATACATGAGTCTATTTAATCTTCCTTAAAAACATCATCAAAATCATGGGTAAGATAGGAAACATGCTTTTCATCATCTACTCCATCATCATCACCTTCTATCATGAACTACCCACACATGGACGTTTTAGATTCAATTTTAGAAAAAATAATTTTTGTAAAAAGAATTAAGATAGAATCTGTCCAAGCTCAGTAAATCACCAACATCAACTGAATTTAATCATACCTGTGAGTGAAAATGTAAGAACCATGCAATTAAATGAAGACCCATGCTTTATCATCACAAACCAATCACAAATTGATAGGGAATGGGCATGGGTGTGGAAGAAAGCACCTACTCATATCCTTACATACATGGGATTGAAGAATCTTAGTTCCTCCTAATTACCCAGCTGATATTTTCCTTGAAAACCTTGAAATTCTCCTCACTTTCTTTCCTTCAAGCTCGAAACTCAAAGGAATTGACGGGGGCCCGCACAAGTGGTGGAGCATGTGATTTAATTCGATGCAAAACGAAGAACCTTACCAGGGCTCTCACCCTTGCATGCATGAAGAAAATGGCCTAGATGGGTCTTTCTCAGCTTAAAACCCTCCATTACGAGCTTAAAACGGCGTAGTATAGGCCCTTAGGACTTAGGAATTACGGAAAAACCCTTATTGAAATCGCCGAAAATAACTATCAGGGGGTCCTAATGGACGACCTGACGATTCGTTACTAGGGCACACAATCCGTTGGTTCACCCGTCAAGTGTACTGCCTCTTCATTCATGAAAACTCCACTGGCTTGGTAACGGCCCACCTATCGGGTCGTTAAGACTGATGACGAGTCGTTGGGTGCCATCCGTCAAGTACACTGGATAAGCTTCACTATCTTTCTCTAGGACCTCCCCACGACTGACCTGATGACTCGTTGTGTCTGACCACGAGTCATTACATCTCTCGTGAGGACCTCAAGTCCTGCATCACCTCAGGCCTTTCTCACGAGTCACTTTATGACTCGTTTGGCCTCTTCACGAGTCGTTAAGTGACCTGTTCTGCAACTGCTACAATATTTTTCAGTTTTTCTCCTGATTCACTTCTGGATCTGATTCTTGAATTTCCGAGGTATAACACCTATGCCCCAGAACTACACACCAACGTAGATTGATACTATTATATTATTGGACCTCTCTTGTGAGCTATCCCCGGCCCGATTGGCCCTTCAACTTGATATCAATATCATGGTATCTTCCATCGCCCTATCAAGGTTATGGACAACTTTACCCATTTGAGTGTGATAGTTGGAACCAGGTAAGCTCTATTGTGGTATGTCGGTTAAGTTACGAGTCTCCCACTATCTATATCATTCAGATTTGCATATTCATTTCTCACGATGATGAATACCTTATGTATGCATGTTCAAAAATTAAGGTTTGACTCATTGTTTAGCTTTTGATATAAATGTTATGTTCAGTTTTGAGTCATTCGAGTCAATTATGATGTTATAATGCTAAGCATGGTCATGTCATGATAAGATTTCAATTTCAGAATAAATGCATGTAGCCATTCTAATTATACTTGAAAGATTATGGTATTATATGAATGTTTTAAATAGTTTACTTTACTAAGAGGTTTTACTTACCTTGCATACTCGGTACACTCCACGTACTGACCGCATACTTTCTATACTGCATCGTTTCATGATGCAGGACCCGGTTCTCAAGTTCAGCCCCATTCGTGGTCACTGTTCGGAGTTAGCACCTGCTTATTTGGTGAATCCTCATCTTACGAGGGCTAAACCTTCAGTTGTTTTAGATGTCCTTTCAGTTTCAGTATTGTTGAGCTAGTTGGGGGTGTTGTCCCATCAACTCGTCTAGATTAGAGGCTTATCAGACTTAGACGTGTATTCAGCTTCGGATATTTAATCTGTTGTTATATTAAGTTTGACTTCTGCAGAGTTTATAATTATGTTTTCTTCATGTTTATTGAATGAGTTAGTTGAATGCTTATTCCATGGGTCGACTTGGGGTCTCGGGGTCCCTTGTCCCGTGTCTACAATCTGGACCTCCGTTCAGGTCGTGACATCCGCTGATCTCATTCAATTCTATAATCTTCAATACCTGTCTGTGCCTGATATAATTCAAATTTTACCGCTTGCAATCTTTGTTCCAGCAGCTTTGTTTTTTCCATAAGTCTGGTATTTTCTTGTGTCAGGACTTCATTCTTATAGTTTAATCTTTTGAATGCTTCAATCATAGAAGAACAACTGTCACAAAAGATGATTTTGTTTGTGTCTTTATGGACATTATACTGGATAGTTTTTTTGAATTTTGTCTGAGGGATGGAGAAATATAGTAATTTGGTCCAAATATTCCTCTGGCATAATCCAATGCTTCAGTGAAATCATTAAATCCTTTAAAGAGTGGTTTCTCCATATCTTTTATTGAATCTAAAACCTCTATCCATGTATGAAAAATGCCGTTTGTCTTTCCGTGCACAACGACATAGAATTTAAACTTGTTTTCTTTACTTTTGCCTGTAAAAATATTGACACAACACATTTACGGCTGCTATAAAATATTTATTATCCCTTTTATTATAAGCTATCCATAAATTGTCTATTAAACACATTTGTGTTCTATCTATCACACATTCTGGTAAAACTCTGAATGATAAATTTAAAGGTAGGTAAAATATCAAATTATGTTTTCCAAAATAAATTTTCTCCATTGTGTCTGCTGCTAATGTCTGAGGTATGAAACGAATATTACCTAATACTGTCTGTGCGTATGAGTCTGAAGTTGAAGCTATACCTTTGGCCATATTTACAGTCTTTGAGACTGTTGGTCTCATGCTGAAAAATAAATATATCTTATTATTTAGTTTTTATATTTAACCTACTTAATTGGTCTGCTAAGTTATTGTCTTTTCCTTTAATATATTCAAAGACAATATTTTCATAAGTTGATATTGTATCCATAAAATTTAACCATCTTCTTCTACTACTAGTTTTCTCATTTATTTTTTGATGAAATTTGACAATTGCTTCACAATCTGTCCTTACTAGTATTTCTTTTTTGTTTAAAATGTATAGTCTAAAACTATTTAATCCATATATCACCGCTAGTATTTCTGCATCTATGCTACTCATATTTCCTTTTTCTTTATATTTTCCTCTTTGATAGGCACATATTTTTTCTTCATTTTTGCTACTATATTTATTTGGTCTGGCTTTTAATACCACTCACCATCCTTCAAAACTTCCATCTGTTTCTATAACTAAATAATTTGTTTCTAGAGGCATGTTCAGTTCGAGAACATTTTTAATTTTTTTCTTTATTTTTTTGTCCTAGTCTAATATCTTCTATATTAAACTCCATATTCTTTTTACTAATTATTATACCATTTTTTTACAAATAGTCTAAATACTGTTTGGAGGTAACCTAAATGTTCCCTCATGTCTTTGCTAAATACTAAAATATCATCCAGATATACTAAAATAATTTTTTTGTAATCTCCAAATGTAGTATCCATTTTTCTTTGAAAAATTGGTGGTGCAGTTTTTAATCCAAACGGCATTGCTATCCATTCAAAATGTCCTTCGGGGCAAGTAAATGTCGTCCATTCTATACTTTCATCATGCATTTTTACCTGCCAATATCCTGATTTACAATCGAATTTACTAAATATCTTCTTTCCCTGTATTCTATTTATTAACTCATTTTATCTGGTAACTTATATGCATCTATTCTAGTATTATCATTAAGTCTTTTATAATTTATCACCATTCTTGCTTTTCCTCTTATCATTTCATTATGGTTTCTTACCATAAAAGTTGCCGATCTAGGTTTTAAAGTAGATCTTCTTATTACTCCTAAATTTAATAGTTCTTTGATTTGTATAGCAAAGTATTCTATATCTTGATTTGTGGTTTCTATTGAAGCTGTTTTTATTATATACTCTGGATTTATAATGTCAAACTTACACACTACCTTATTTGTTTCCAAGTGTTTTAATGGCTATTCTCCTATTATTTCCATTTCATCTAGTATATTTACTTTATTTTCTAAGTCCTTTTGGCTTTTTATTACCCCTATCTTTTCTATTCATGTGTTGAAGTTATAGAATTCTGTTTCTATTTCTATTAAATTATAATCTTTAGCAAGTATATCTTTATCGTAGTCTTTTTCTTCATACTTGTCTTGTTGTTTTTTTTACAATATATGTTATTATTTTTATAAGTTTTGCAACATGTCTCTTGCGGGTCTTTATGAGATGATACAAGGGGGTCCACAATTTTCTTTTTAATGTATTTTTCTCTTGTTTTTATTTTTGTTGTTTGTACTGGTGTATACGTAATATTTTTAGAGAATACTACCCCATTTCTTGTAATCAAACAACTCCCATTATTATGTAATATAAACTATAATCCCAGAATAAAATCTATGTTTATATTTAAGTTTCTTACCCATATTCTATCTATCTTATAAGTCGTCTTGTAAAATTTATTGCACGTGTTTATAAAGCTAATTTGAGTTTGATCTATATAATATTGATATATATTATGGGTCCTATCCATTTGCATTGCTGCAATTGGTTTCTCTAACTTTTTAATTAGATTTGGTGGTATTTTTTTCTTATTTATTATGCATTCGGTACATCCCGTATCTACTAACGCTAGTGTCTCTATCTCTACATCTTCTATCTTAATTCTAGCGAGTATTTTTATTGTGGTGAATTTTTTATCTTCAATACATACTAGAGTTTCGTAATTTTCTATGTTCATTAGTTCTTCCTCTTGTATTTTTTCTGTTGTTTCATCTTCTTCTAATTTCTTTTTCTCTTTTTTTAGTGCTTGTACTCGTTGTTCTAACTCATTCATCCTAGTTTCTAGTGCCATTATTCTTAAAATAATAGTTTGATTTGTTGCTTCTTTATTTTCGTCTTTCCTTATTACCTTAACCTTGAACACTTTTTCCACACATGAAATGCATCCTTCCACATAGCATATCTTACATTTGGCTCTTTTCTCTTTGCTAGGGTACCATTTACATATAACACATTGATTGTTGTCTATTTCTTTATTCCTTTCAAATTCATGACTACATTCTTGGGAAATGTTCATCATTGCACTCGCCTCTATTTCTTCAAAATCTAAATTTTCCATTTCTAGTCCCATTTCATTTATTAACTCTTCCCTTTCTGAATCTGATGAATCTAATTGTGATTTTTCTACTGCTTCTATACTTACTATCGAGTATATACTTTCATTATCCGACATGTATTCATCCACATTAATTAATGTTACTTGAAAATCTTCTATTAATTACGAATTTCTTGTTGTATTATTATTTCTTTTAGGACATACATTTGCTAAGTGTTCTATACTTCCACAAGTAAAGCATTCTAATTTATTCTTGTAATTCCTATCGATTTTGTATTTTCTAACATGTTTATTTTTGTCTAAATATGATTTTTTAGCTGATGATTTTCTCAGGTAATATTTTTTATATTATATGTATTATTATATGTGTTCGATTTTAAGTGTGGGGTGGGAGTAGTTAGGTGGT
>JACEIK010007363.1:59440-69572 GCA_018107945.1 Datura stramonium
CCTATAATCCAAAAAGATTATAAGAGCACTTTTGATCTTCAAAATTTCTTGTGGAATTCAAGGTATGGAAGGTGTTTGTTTCTTTTTCTATTTCATTGTCTTGGACATTACTGCATACTTTTTAATTTCACATGAATTCTCAATATTAATTCAATTTCTATTCTATTTTGTAGTTTTCTCTAGAACTCTTATATTCTAGGCATGTACTATTATCTTTAAATGTTATTTTGTTTGATGTTTGAATTAAATGTCATTTTAAAGGGTAATCTCTACTTTTTCTTCTTCTTTTCTTAAATGATTTTGTTGTGTGTACATATGTCTTTTTGTATTTCATGAATGAAGGAAGGAAAACGACAATAAGAGTAGAATAATTTTTTTTATCATGTTAAATTGAAGTTCCCATATAATATTATTTTATATATTGAAAAAAGCAAATATTCCTTTTATTTTGATGTATTATTTAATGTTTGGTGCGTTATTTAAACTTTAGAGTCAAGGTTATGATTGATTCTGAGTTACGATATCTTGCGAGGGTAGATTCCGAGAAAATGGAGATAAAAAAAGAGGTTTCTAAGAGAAGACAAATGACCCAACGATGAGAAGTTTGAAAATATTAATAAAACATAATTTTCAAGTTCCAAACATGTTTAATCACTGACAAAAAATTTTCTTCATTCCATATTCATTCTCAAATTGCCGCAACTTTAATATAATACGGCTATGAAGGTGGAAAAAGTGATGGTGACAGAGGCAAAGTAGTAAATATGTAATGCCGTTGGATTCTTCCTTTCAAAAAATTATATATGCTCGTGTATTGGTTATATGTGTTAGCATGATGGATAAATCGTAGAATATTTTGTAGGATCTACATTTAATATTCTCGATATGAAAATATTGAAGAGATATTCTAGATACTGTATTTAGTGTAGAATATTGTATAGTACTAGTTGTAGAATATATGTAAGAGATATTTTAGATACTACATTGAGTGTAGAATATTGGGTAACATTAGTTGTAGATTATTATGATAATTAATGTGTAGAATTTACGTTAAGTGTAGTATATTTGTCTTGTGTATAAATACCAATATATTCTTATGTAGTTGATGAACAAATTAAGACAATCATTCTTAGTTTCTCTTGTGTCTTTTCTATTTCTGACATGGTATCAGAGCCTTCTCTTCTTTGATTCATAGAGTTATTGATTTGTGGCTACTTTCAATTTTTTTTTGAAAAATTTTATTTTCTTAGTTGTTCGTTAACAATTATTTCTAACTATGTAGGGCTCTTGATCTTGGTTATTCTAGCTATTTTTTTTGTATCATTGTGTTTTTGACTTTCTCTATTCAAAAATATGACTTTATATCAGTTTGAGTCGTTTAGTGTTCGTTTCACTGAAAAAAATATTCAGCTTGAGAATTTCAGTTTCAACTATTGGTTAATGGAAAAGAATTATGGAGCCATATAGATGTTAGTGATCTTGCTCCTACTGATCCTACAAAGTTAGGTCAGTGGAAGGTCAGAGATGCTCGGGTGATGACATGGATTTTAGGGTCAATTGACCCTCTTATTGTCCTTAATCACCGGCCATACAAGACTGCAAATGTTATGTGAGATTATTTACAAAAGGTTTATAACTAAGACAATAATGCAAGACGCTTTCAGCTAGAGCATGAAATTGCTAATTACTCTCAAGGATATCTCTATGCAAAATTATTTTTTTTAGATTTAAGAACTTATGGGTTGAATTCACTGATATTGTTTATGATAAAATACCTATTGAATCTCTTTCTATAATTCAAGCGGTTCATGAGCAAAGTAAGAGAGATCAATTTTTGATGAAATTGTGATATGATTTTCAGAGTGTTCGCTCTAACTTGATGAATTGTGACCTGCCTCCCTCCTTGGATGTCTGTTTTAGGGAAGTATTTCGTGAAGAGCAACGTCTTCTCACACAAAATTCTTTCAAGCAAGAAAATGTTTACATTGTTGCATTTGCTGCTCAAGGAAGAGGAAATGACAGAGATATGAGTAAAACTCAATGCTACAGTTGCAAGAAATATAGTTATATTGCTAGCAATTGTGGTAAGAAGTTATGTAATTATTGTAAACAACACGAGCATATTATCAAAGAGTTTCTCACACGTCCTCAAAACTGTAGGATCAATGCTTTTCAAACTAGGATACATGAATCCCCTTTAGCAGCTGGACAAGTTCTTACTCCTGAAATGGTTCAAAAATTATCGTGTCAACCTTTTCAGCTTTGGGTCTACAAGGTAATGATATTACATCTAACTTTTGGCTTGTTGATTCTAGTGCTTCAAATCATATGACCAACTCAACTAGAATGCTAAGAAATGTTCGTCAGTATCAAGGTCCATCACAAATTCAGATTACCAATGGTAGTAGTTTACCCATTACCAAGGTTGGGGATATTACTAAAACTTTCAAGAATATTTTTGTATCACCAATGCTCTCCACTAGTATTATTTTAGTTGGTCAATTGGTAGATAATAATTGTGATATGAATTTTTTTCGTAATGATTGTCTTGTGCAGGATCAGGTGTCGGGGACGATAATTGCGAAGGGACCTCAAGTTGGAAGATTATATTATTTCCTATATACTTTTTTAGTCCTTGCGTTCTATCTTTTGCTTGTACTTCTATAACAAGTAAGACTGAGGTTTGGCATAAGCATCTAGGATATTCAAATTCGGTTGTGTTGTTTCAATTGTCTAATTCTGGTATATTGGGAAACAAAAATCAATTTTTAGTTGCTTCCTTTGATTGTTCTACTTGTAAATTAGGCAAAAGTAAAACTCTTCCTTTTCCTAATTTTGGTAATCGTGCTGCAAAATATTTTGATGTCATTCATAGTGATATTTGGGGTGTTTCACCAGTTATTTCTCATGCTCATTTCAAGTATTTATGACATTCATAGATGATCATAGTCGGTTTACATGAGTATATTTTTTGCGTTCCAAGTCTGAGGTATTTTCCATATTCAAGACATTTTTAGCTTACATTGAGACTTAGCATCAAAATATTAAGATCTGATTTTGGTGGAGAATATATATCCTATGAATTCAATAATTTCTTGCTTGAGAAAGGAATCGTATCACAATGCTCTTGCCATATATGCCACAGCAAAATAGGGTTGCTGAGTGTAAACATCATCATCTTTTAGATGTCACTCGTATTTTATTGATTGAGTCCTCTATTCCATCTAAATAGTGGGTCGAAGCTTTGTCTACTGTTGTCTATTTAATTAATAGACAGCCATCTAAAGTGCTAAATTTTGACTCTCCATATTATCGTCTTTATCGCCAAAATCCTAGCTATTATAATTTTCATGCATTTGGTTGTGTTTGTTTTGTGCATCTGCCTCTTTCTCAATGCAATAAACATTCTTTTCAGTCTACTAAATGTGTTTTTATGGGTTATTGTCATGCCCCATCTTGGGAGGTATGACTGACACCTAGTGCCACCCTAGGACCTGGGCTGACCTGGCTGGACATATGTATCTATGGCGCTTGCCAACAACTCACAATCAAGAAAACAAACAGCTATATCTTGACAGTAAATACAGCCTCGGCCGACAAGGCCACATAGCAAACCTGTAAAAGAAAATAGCTATCCAACAACCACAATAATAAAAGGATCCTATACGGACCGACAAGACCACCATGTTGTCTAGTCATAACTGAAGGAAAGCAGGAAGTTATATTCATACTATAGCCGACAAGGCTGCTACTAACAAGTTACACTAGGCCCCACACTACCAACATGCAACATATAACATACATCGGCCCCACACGGCCAACAACAACCAACTAACTGAAGACTGTAGTCTGCAAGCCTCTAAGAGTGAAAATATTAGTTGGGACAGGGTCCCGGCTTACCCAAATGCTATATAAATAAAAGATAGGTAAACCTCTACAACCTGAAAACTCCGAATCAAAAGAGTTATCCAATATGCTGACTCTGAATAGCTGTTAGGAGGTCCTGAACCTTGTCTATCTAAACCTACAGGCAAGTATGCAGCGTCCCACGCATGAGCGTCAGTAAAATATGTACCGAATATGTAAGGCAGTAATAAAAGATGGATAGAAGCTGGAAAAAACTGAAAGTAATCAGTGAAAAGGGCAGAAGTTAACTTGTAAGCTTTCTTATCCATAACCTACATCTAGTAAACTACTATGCAAACAAGAGCTGAAACTGCACAACTATACATTTATAAGCTAGATATGGAAAGCAAATATACAAACAAGAACATAACCTAGCCGCCATAAGCTTGGAAGGTACAATCAACATAGAGATAGCCTACCTGGGCCCTCATAAGCCCTGACAAGCGCCAATCAATCTACATACCCCTATTTATACCCTGAGGCCCTGCAAGGAATTGTAACTGAACATACTTGGTCTTTTGAGACTATACCGGAGCCTTTTGGACTCCTGTAATTGAGTTTGGTCCTTTTTGCCCCTGTGACTGCACCCCGAGCACATGAGACTCCGCGAAGGGTCTGTAATGCCGCTACGGTGTAGAAAAATTCCATAAGTGAATAGACTTAAAAATGGCCCCATAGGCTCTACTTTATTCCTTATAGACAATATATAGCTCTGTAAGCGATTCAGTAGCTCCGTAAGCAATACAACATCATAGCTCCATAAGAAATCTATAGCTCCATAAGCATTAGCAGCATCATAGCTCCGTAAGTAGTTTATAGCCTCGTAAGCAGTTCGTACAACTAGCAGCCTCTTAGTTATTCATGGCGAGAGGTAGTATGAAATACAATCTACCCCAACTAGGGACACTATGTTACAATCTACAAATCTAGTCACTCAAAAGGCGTATCTGGCCCCTCAGGTTTAACGCGACCATTACTCGCCCCTAGAATAGTCTATATAACTGCCAACAGGCACACCCCGTGTGCCAATACCTGATCAGAGGGTCCTAGAAGTGATTATAATCTCTAACAGCTTATACAGAATAGGGAGAGGTCCGGAGTGGCCTAAGCAATACTTTGAAGGTCGTGCTAGGACAACGATAGCTCATAATAGAACAACAAGGTTGTAGGTGACTATCAATATGATTCCTTTTCTTGGGACGACTACAGGGCTACTACCAACTAGATACGTTCCTAAGCGGTCAGCCCTAACTCTCCACAGCAGCTTGCTATAACTCTTATCCTAGAAATGACACTGTGATACTCTGGTTCTAGTCCCTTTGGACCTTAACTTAGTCTGTCCAGATTTCATATGGCTCCTTTGGATGGTTCATAGCCACGTAGGTAGGTATATATGGTCCTAGCCCTTCATGGTAACATATAACTGAGCATCTATAAGAGTATCCTGGGACATTGGTCTCACATCTCACTACTAATAAGGTTTCCTTCGTAGGACATCGACTAGTTTATCAGACTTATACCAACTGGAGTGGTTTCCTGAGCGACCTATAGGAAAAGCATTGAGTCGGCTGAAACTAACGGTCACTAATACTAGCCAATCATATGGCAAGCTATCTCTCAGTTCACTAGGCAATCCTGGTTCCACTGACTTGAGGGTAATACCACCCTATCCCAATGCTGGCCCTGGAGGCATCAAGGTACGCCAACGGCCTTTGGCGAGCTTTACTGACAATATAGGCGCCAAGCTAAAAGTTATGTCGCCCAGCTTTTCCCTATTCTTTCCAACTTTATCAAGTTAGGCCCAATAGCTATCCATAAGCTTCTAAGCCCTTGGCATGATAGCAAGGCATCATAATCCCACTAACAATGTGAACAAAAGAATAGAGGAGTCCCTATGATTCTCCTAGCATTAGTCACACTTAACATACTCTTTCTCGATGAGGGATACTATGATATAATCTCAATACATCTTATAGTAGCTAACCACAACATACATAATCCTTATCTACTAGAAGCAACTAATTACAACATATAAGATCATTATCTACTTTCAAGGGCATAGGTCGTATCACTATATGACGAGAATAACTTGTCAAAGAGATAAACCTTAACGTACCTCGAATGTCGATTCTCATTCACCAAAATAGTTTCAACCTGTAGCCAATAATTTCACTTAATTGCAGCCTCTACAATGAGAGAATAAGGCCATTTAAATAGTAGGAATCGACAAATAATGATATCTTTCAATAATATGAACTATAACCCAACTTCATTCAATTCGGATGAAAACTCACAAATTCAAGAGAGTTTAGAAGGTAGAAATGCTTACCTATCACCTGTAGCTGATTGGGACAAATTTGCATTTTGGATGGACTTTAACGGCATAATTCTGCCAAAAACTGTTAGAAAATTGAGAAAAAACGTGGTAGGGGTCGTGGGTCTGTTTAAGGAAATATTTATAATTAATTGACCCTTAACTTGAACCTATATATATAAGGGCGGTGGCAGGGGGCCGTGGTGCGCCGGCCATAGCGCCAGGCCAGGGGCGTGATGCATCAGGCTGGCCAACACGTAAAATAAGACATACATAGGCCCCACATGGCCAACAACAACTAACTAACTGATGAATGTAGATTGCAAGCCTCTAAGAATACAAATAGTGGTCGGGATAGGGCCCCGACCTACCCAAATACTATACAAATAAAAGATGGTAACCTTTATGACTTGGCAACTCCGAATGAAAGGAGTTGGCCAAACTGCTGACTCTGAATAGCTGCTAGGAGATCTCACAACCTGTCTATCTAAACCTGCAGGCAAGTATGCAGCGCCCCATAATTGGATATCAGTACAATATGTACCGAATATGTAAGGCGGTAATGAAAAAGCTAAATAAACGCTGATAGTGAACTAAAAGTGAATAACAAGAAGGGGCAGAACTTAACCTGAAAGCTTTATTATCCATAATCTGCATCTAGTAAAGCACTACACGTATATCGGCTAAGAATGTATAATTACATATTTATAAATTATAAATAGTAGGAAAGAATGCAAACAAGAACCTAACTTGGCCCTCATAAGCTTGGAAGGTACAATCAACATAGAATAACCCGCTTGGGGCCCGCATAAGCCCTGGCGAGCACACTTCAATCTATATACCCCTAACAAGGTCAATCTAAGTCAAAAGTAACTATAGCCAACCTACCGGTTCCCTGGGTCTGCAACTGAGCCCACTCGGCTCCTGATCTGTAGCTGTGTCTGAGTCTGGTGGACTCTTGATAACTGCACCCTGGGTACCAGGCTCGATAAGGGTCAGTGATGCTGATACAACATAAAAATAATAGTTCATCCATGGAATGGACTGTAATATGGCCCTTGGGCCTCTGCATAGTCCCTTGGGACAACATCTGGCTCCTTGGAGCGATCATATAGCCCCAAAGGCAACAACACAACTAGTAACCCTGAGATTGGTTAATGAAAGGCTATCCTAGGTGGGGTAAATTCCAACCGGTACACTACATCTTAATTTTAACCTGGCCACTCAAAAGGCGTATCTGGCTCATAAGGTCTACCGCAACCGCTACTCACCCCTAGAGTAATCTACATAGCTGCTAATAAGCACACCCCGTATGCCTATATCTAATCAGAGGATCCTGATAGTGATCATAATCTCTAACGGTCTGTACCGAATAGGGCGAGATCTAGAGTGCCTACCGATACTCTGAATGTCATGCTAGGATAGTGGTAACTCATAAGCCGCGAACAGTCAACTGTCTAGTTTCTTTACTTAGGACAATTGTAGGGCCGCCACTTAATCGAATCTGCTCCTGAGCAGTCAGTCCCTAACCTTCCCCAGGCGGTTTGCTAAACTAAAGGTAATACTATACTACTATAGTTCTAATCCCTTGGACCCTGAATTGGTCTATTCAGATTTCATATAACCTTTTTAGGCAATCCCTAACCTCGTAGGTAGGTTTACTTGGTCCTAGCCACTCGAGGCAACCTGTACTTGAGTATCTATAAGAGCGGGCTGGGGCGTTGGCCCCATGTTTCACTGCTGATAATATTCCCTCCCTAGGGGATCCTGATAGTGATCATAATCTCTAATGGTCTGGACCGAATAGGTAAAGATATAGAGTGGCCTAACGATACTCTGAATGTCATGCTAGGATAGTGGTAACTCATAAGTGAACCATAATATCGCAATAGTCAACTGTCTAGTTCCTTTACTTAGGAAAATTGTAGGGCTGCCACTTAATAGGATCCTGCTCCTGAGCAGTCAACCCCTAACCTTCCCCAGGCAATTTGCTATTATTCCTAGCCTGAAGGTAATACTATACTACTATAGTTCTAGTTCCTTGTACACTGACTTGGTCTGTTCATATTTCATATAACTTTTCTAGGCGATCCCTAACCTCGTAGGTAGGTTTACTTGGTCCTAGCCACACGCGATAACCTGTACCTGAGTATCTATAAGAGCGGGCTGGGGCATTGACCCCGCGTTTCACTACTGATAAGATTCCCTCCCTGGGGTATCCACAGGTCTATCTGACTCGTATGACTAGAATGACCTCCAGTCATACCCATATGGTGGCACTAAGTCGACTGCAACTAATAATGACTAGTAGTGGTTAATTATATAATAGGTTGTCACCTTTCCCACCGGAAACCTTGGTGCTGCTAACTCAGGGTAGGACTATCTTATTCAAATTCTGGACCTGGAGGTGCTATGGTACGCCAATGGCCTCTGGGCGAGAGTCACTATCTATCTGGGCGTCAAACTGTAGGTTATATCGCCCGTCTACGCCCTATGCTGTCCAATTTACTGAAGCAGGCTCAACAGCTAACCCTAAGCCTCTAAGGCCTTGGCATGGCGACAACACATCAAAATTCTACTAACACAATGGACAAAAGGACAGAGAGCTTACTATAACTTTTCTAGTGTGTGCCACACCTAACCTGCTCTTTCCCGACGAGGGATACTATAGTCTATCCTCGATACTTTTTCTAATAGCTAACCACAGCATATATAAGCATTATCTACAAGAAGCAGCTAATACAACACATGGATTGTTCTCTACGTTCAAAAGCATAAGTCATATCATTATGCGATGAGAATAACTTGCCGAGGAATAAACATTAACATACCTCGAATGTCGATTCTCATTTATTTGGTTAGTTCAACCTATAGCCGGTGAATCCATTCCATTGCGGCCTTTATACTGAGAGAATAAGGCTATTTCAATAATAGGAATTGGTGAATAATGATACCCTTCAATAGGTTTAACTACAACTTCAACTTCATTTCATTCGACCGAAACATACAATTTCTCGAAATTTTAGAAGGGAGAAATGCTTACCTACTATCCGTGGCAATTTAGAATTCAATTTGGAACAATTCCGACAACCTTTACTCGGCGGGGTTCTGGTTTGCCGAGCGAATTTTCAAGAAACAACTCTGTAGAAATACTTCCCGTAGGCTTAGAATTTATTACCTGAAGTTAATTTGCGTTTGGACGGAGTTTGACGGCGTAATTCGACCAAAAATGGATGAAACTTGCGTTCTCTCTCTATTCTAGCCGGAGGTACTATTTTGTAAATGATTTGAATTATCAAGGGGGCTTTATATAGTTATTGATGTGGTGGGCAGGGGGGCGTGGCGCGCCACCCATCGCGCCAATCCAAGGTGTGACGCGCGCCTGCCATAGTGTCGCACAAGGGTGTGCCGCGCACCGGCCATAGCGCCAGACCAGCTGGCGCGGCGTGGAGCCCAAGGCGCCCGACCCCTAGCCCCGTCCTCTTGCTCGCTCGATGCCATATTCGTATACTTATACCCCGGGTCTTTTTTTGTATGCGTCGTACTCTTAAACTCCCAAAATTCGTACGAACGCATCGGTTAAACGATAGAAACATAGGGGCGTAACAATAAAGTGAATTACTGTGAGTTTACAATAAAGGCAATGAGCTATAACCATATTTTTTTTCTTAAAAAGCTTATTAACACCAACACCCAGTTCACAAATTAAACTGAAGTGTTTACATAAAAGTGTTAGATATTAACTTTTAGTCCTCTTATATGTGATGCTTCAATATTCGTTTGAGTCTTTGCTCAAAGCTATCTAAGAAATTTATTGTTTAATGTCTTAAAATTGTTGAAATTGGTAAGACTAGTGGATAAATAATATACATACATGTGTGTGTGTAATACTTTGATGATTTGTTATATATT
>JACEIK010007366.1:12009-26691 GCA_018107945.1 Datura stramonium
TATATATATATCAGAGAATACTCTCCTATAAACAGTCATGGATTTCCTCTAGCCGAGACGCATCCTTTCGAAAGTTAGGACTCTCCCTTTGACAGTCAGGGACTCTCCCTTGGACAGTCAGGGACTCTCTTGATATTAGTCACGACATCGTACTTCTGTATTATTTCCATTTATTATATTTTGCGCATTAGTTGATCTTATGTTAATTAATGTCCTTATAAAGTGATTATGCTAACATGTATATGTAAATCTCATGTAAGGTTGTTGTATCTCCTTTCAGTTATATTTCTATTAATGTGTGTTCAATTTTCTTCCTTCTTGTACAATGTCTGTTTTAGTTTATTTACGCTTCCCGCATGCTCAGTGCATTCCAAATACTGACTGCACGCCTTTATGTGCTATATCATTTCATGATATAGATTCAGGTTTCTAGACTCAGCCTAGTGGTTATATACGCTTCATCCTCTCTCAGCTGCTAGTGGTGAGTCCTCATCTTCTGAGAACGGGATTTATGTTTCATTTTCCTTATGTTTTGGTTTTCAGATGTTGGGAGTTAGCTGGGGGCTTGTCCCAGTAACTCGTCAGTTTAGTAGAAGGCTTTCATATTTTTTCTAGGTAGATTCAGCGGTGTATCTAAGTGTTATTAAATTGCTCTTATGGGTTTTAGTAGATTCTTTTTATTAGCTTCCGCTTATTTATGTTGTTAGTCGTTTCTATTGTTATGTGTTATGCTATGATCATGTCATGGATCGACTTGGAGCCTTTCAGGGTTCCTTGTCCCATGTTACGGCTAGAGGGTGAACTCGGGTCGTGACAATTCCAGACTTAGAACTTGCTTTGACCATCACACAAGGTTTTTTAGGCCGCCTCGGTAATTCAGCTATTCAGTTCAGTAGCTTTAGTTGGTCTTTGCATGTCTTTTCAGTTCAACATTTTCTTTTATTTATCCCATTGTGTTAGTTTCTCTCACTTACTCAGTACATTCAAAGTACTGACGCATACTTTTATGTTATATCGTTTCATGATACAGCTGCAGGTTCTCAGACCCAGCACCGTTAGCCGACTTTGTTCAGATCTCCCTTTCTCAGCAGCAGAAGTGTGAGTCCTCACTTTTCGAGGACATTATTTTATTATATAAATTATGTTTATTACATTCAGTTGGACTTAGAGTTAGATCGGGGCTTGTCCCAGCAACTCATCAGTTAGATGGCTTTCAGACATAGACTTGGTTTTTCAGACTATCAGTGTTGCCCAAAATATTTTGATGTTTATGATTCAGTTTTAAATTCTCTCTCATAAATGTTTTACGTTATTATTTTAAGCTTTCGTTGTTTATATTTATATATTACTCAGAATATCAGTGTATGATGGACCAGGGGTTGACTTGGGGTCACTTGTGACTCTAAGTACCATGTTTCATCCAAGTTGTAGACTCGGGGCGTGACACAGTCGTATGGATGAACCCTAGTTATCAAGTTCTACAAGTAAGCATTGGGATAGATCACAAGTGTAAAACCTGAAGTAGTTATGAACCCATGGGGAACACTTACCCTAGTTAATTGTATAATCTTGATAAACAACAATCAAATCTCAACATTGTTATATAATTGATTTTATAAAACACCCCTTTTGGAGATAACACACTTAAAAGCTTAAATACTAGCACTACTCTATATCTTAACCATATTTGTTGTGGGATCAACCCCAACCTTTGTTAGGTTCTTTTTTGACAATGTCCGCTTCATACTTTATCAGGAGTGTGAGTTTGAGCGTTATCACCATGTGCATATTCTTGGGAGCTGTATCTAGCATCAAGTAGGTTGGGGTTTTCGGGTATCCAGGACTCAAAACTACGTTCCATGCTCATGTTGACCCTATGGGGTCTCTTTAGTAATCATTCCATGTTATCGTCCCTTTACTGGCAAGCTTGGGATGTCTCTGCCCACTTGAGCGAGATAGTTGGGGCATCATGTAAGCTCTATCATGATGGTGTCGGTTATGATGAATCCTCCCACTGTTCCTTATGATTTAATGCATATTCATGATCATGGTAATTTGGCTCAAGTTATGTTTTACAGCATTTCTCTTATGGATATAATTATAGCTAACTTATGAGTTATTTTGAGAACCTTGAGTCGTTATGCTGAAATTATGACTATTACTTCATGTTGAAATGTCCTACTATCATGAACTCTTTATGTATTTTAATAGCATGTTTTTACTGACCTTACATACTCAGTACATTCAAAGTACTGACCGCATACTCTATGCTATATCGTTTCATGATATATGTTCGAGCGATTAGACTTTACCGCGCCATTAGGCCTGCTCCCAATTAATCCAGTTTAGTCCTAGTTTTGGTGAGTCCTCATTTTTTGAGGACATTCTTTTAGCTATGTTTTGTCATGTCATACCAATTTTAGACTTAGCGAACAAGTTGGGGAGTTGTCCCATCAGTCCATCTATGACTAGAGGCTTTCTGATAAACATGTATTAGTTGACACAGCTGCTGATATACGTCACTCTTGTGTTCAATTTTATGCTATATATACTTCAGTGTATACATGTTTAAGGTTTTAAGTTTTCCACTTTAATTTATGCTCTTGAGCTGTTATGCACATGCCATGAGTTAGCTTGGAGCCATTCGTGGGTCTAGGTCCCGTGTCTCGATCCAGGGTCCATGCTTGAGTCGTGATAGAGACACTCTTGTGAAAGATCCCGTCATGGCTATGTTGGCACGTAGTTTTGAGATCTGAGTGTGTTGGAACTCTGACCTATTCGGTGTTAAATACTACTCCGAAAACATATATAGTGCTCATATCATAATCATGAAACATACTTGAAGTACATGGGAAAGTTGAAGTCATGAGATTCATAACATGTTTGAGAACCATGAACTAGCCATAAAATAGGCCCGTGAGTTGTCCATAATCATAAACTTGATATTCAATAAATCCATGCATACTTGATGAAATTATCATACTCTAAAATTCATAAATTCATGAGGGGTTCATATAGGAATCATGCATAATAGTCATAAATCATAATTTACTTCATTATACTTGAAATCATGGACTCATAAGTTTAATTTCATAAATCATGCATAATTTTCGTAAAACTTGAAATCATAAATACATAACTAAATTGGGAATAAAATCTGCACCATTGGCCTTAAATCAATAATTGAAACATAATAGAATTTGATCCATAAACATTGCATGGATAATGGCATGGAATTGGGTTAAAACCCTAGAAATTTCAACACACTTTATTGAAGACTTGAATTCATGAGTTATAGGAGAAATTGGGCATGAGGGTGGAAGAAATCACCCATTCACGGTGCTACATACCTGGGTAACTTGATTTGTAAGATGGCCCTGAAAGCTAAAGAGAATTGAGGAAGAAATTGAGGAGGAATTCTAGCTTGAACTTGGAAGAGAATTTCAAATTCAATGAAATTATGAGATCATAATGACTTAGGCTAGGTTAAACCCTCTTAAAACACTCTTTAGGAAGCTTAAAACGATGTATTTTAGGAGTTAGGAACTTAGGAATTATGAAAACACTCTTAATAATTTGACAGGAAATTGCACACTGCCATACCCAATGGGGGACAGGACAACCCATTGGGAGACTTGATGGGTCGTCCCATGACCCGTTGCCACTGACAACTTCTTCTCATTCTCTGATCTTTCTTACCCAATGAGTAACTTAACGAGTCGTTAGGGGACATGACGACTCGTCCCTCAATCCGTTCTATACATTGGAAAATCAACCCTTTCCCCACCACTGCACACTTAAAGAGTCATACCAGACTAGTGGGGAGTTGATGTTGGGTATATTTTCATGCACATTTTCCATATTTTCGCCCATATTTTATCATGCTTTGAGTTCATAGTTCTTTCTTTATGCTTAAATTCATGTATGTGTGTGTTTTATGTGCTAACAAATGATTTGAGTTGATTTGAGCAGGAAACTAAGCAAAATGAGCTCAAAATGATGCAAGGAATGAAGATTTGAGAATCTAACAGGTTTGGTGCTATAGCTGGCGCCTCGCACCAAGTACCAAACTTCAGAGAAATAAATTCACAGTCTGGTGCTATGGATGGCGCCCTGCACCAGCCCTCAAACTTCAGAGAAAAAAATCTCAAGCTGGTGCTATGGCTGGGGTAGTGCGCCAGGCCTATTCTGGAGCTAAAAATTGCTGAAATTTATCTAAGTTTGTGGCAAGATAGGAGGGGTGGCGTGCTAGACCTATTCTAGGGTGAAAAATGCTGATTTTTAAGCCAAGTCTTGAAGGGCAGAAGCATCATTTGAAGGCTCATCTATAAATATAAGCCTTAGGTCATTTGTTACGTAGTTTTGGAAATTTGGGAGTAGTTTTTAACTGCTTGAAGTAGTCTTTGCTCATTTTTATTCCGTAGTTCATTCATGAAAGCTTGTAAGCAGTTTGGAAGGAAGACAAGGTTCTACAACTATATTTCTCTTCTTTACTTCATATTTTCGCATGATGATGACTTAGTATTTATTTTTCCGCTTGTCTATGAGTGGCTAAACTCATATTCTAGGGTTGTGGCCATGGTGAATGGTTGACTGTTTGACAGATTAATTAAATATAGTTTTGATTCTTCTTTTATGGTTATTTGTATTTATTTGTTTTAAGTTATTATTTATAAGATTGATCACCTTGTAAGTAATCCACTGGCTTTTGATTGAACTTGGGAAAGGGAATCGAAAGGGTTAAAAATAAATACATAACGGGAATTCAAAGATCCTTGAACCTATTTTGTTGAGCATAGGGATATACCCTTCAACCCCATTTATTTAAATACAAGTAGGAATAATCGACCGTGGCAACCCTAACGCCTATATTCTCCTGCGACCATAGGAATATAGGCATTAGGGTTCATGAAATAGTTCTTGGATGCTAGGGATAGTGGCAAGAGATGAGATAGTAACTTGCAACTAACAACCATAGGAAGAATCATGCTAGTGTAATTACATTTGGAAAACTCAATCTGAAACCAACTAATTGCCATTGCCATAGTCTATCATCATTATTGAAATACAATCAAGCTTGCGTTCATTTTAGTTAATTCTTACATTTGAAGTTTTAGTAGTTTAATTTTCCAAATCAATCTCTATTTTACTTGTTTTGTAGATTAGTGAAATCAAAGTGCAACCTTATAATGATTAAATTGACAAGTCCCTGTGGGTACGATATCTGTACTTAACAATCCTATATTACTTAAAGACCACATGCGCTTGCGTGCACTTGGGCGACATCAAGTTTTTGACACCATTGCCGGGGACTTGAATATTGTTTAATCATTTGTAGGTTAGAATTTTGGTTTGCTAGTCTGTGTTTTACGTTTGTTTCCTATTTTTGTTGAAGTTCACAGGGTTGTTTGCCTCAGTATATGCCAAACACGAGAAGTCAAGGACCAACCTTATCTTCTCTTGATCTTGAAATAGAGAGAACCTTTCAGAAGTTAGCTATGGAAAACATCGGGCAAGCAGCAAGTGAAGAGAATGAGAGAGTTCCAGTGATGCATTTTGCTAGGCGTAATTTGGAGAATGCTTCTAAAGCAATTGTTAAACCGGCCATCACTGGGAACTTTGAGCTGAAAGAAGGGACAGTGCGGTTGGTCCAAAACACTTGCCAATTTTAGGGAAAACTGCACGAGGATCCCCACAGACATCTGATGACGTTTGTAGAGATAAGTGAAAACTTTCACTACCAGAATGTGTTAGATGAATATGTCAAGTTGACTCTATTTTCATTCTCACTAATTGGAGAGGCCAAGGAGTGGCTTCAAAATGAGCCAGCAGGATCCGTCACCACTTTGGAGATCCTATCCAACAAGTTCGTCAATCAATTTTTCTCTTCAAGAAAAACTAAAGAACTGAGAGGAAAGATCTCCAGATTCATACAGAGAGATGGAGATATACTAGCTCAACCATGGGAATGTTAGAAGGGTTACCTGAGGGATTGTCCGTACCACATCCAACCGAAGGAGATAATTGGGAACAACTTCATTGAGGGTCTGAAGCCCGAATCCAAGATACTGTTTACTGCACTAGGCGTAGTCGGAATACTGCCAACTCGACCGTCTCTGCAGGTGTAGCATGCATCACCCTAATAATCCACTGTAACTGATCCGGAAAGTCTTGAGGGTCCTCTCCACGGTCTTTCCCCGTGAATTGTGGAGGACTTAGAGAAAGAAACTCTTGGACCCTCGATCTTCCAGGTCCTCCAGTAGATTCAGCAACAACTGGTACAACTAACTGGCGCTGAGAGGACATCATCTGATCCAGCATATAAATAGCGCTCCTAACCTCCTGGTCCGATGGTATAGGTATAGGGACTTTTGGGGGTGGTGCTGACATGTCTGCTGCCCTAGGAAGCTCCTGGCGTGGCGGAGACTACTGGGGAGATCGGGATGAAGTCTCTCTATCGCACCCAGATCGGGCCGGCTCTGACTGTGGCACTCTGCTAGTGCCCTCTCCTGCCACGACATCCAGCTCCCGAACAGTTGTGGTCTGTCGTGCGTCAGAAATTTCCTATGAAAATAAGCAGAATTATGTAAGCTTACGGAGTTACCCTATACAACATAGCTCTATAGCACGATTGGATAAGAAAGGAGGGTAACCACACTATTATGCTTCGTAGCCTCCTTCCTATAGAATGTGGTGCACAACACACCCATAGACAAGACTCTACTAGACATGGCTTGCAGACTCCGTAGGATACGACTTGCTCTGATACCAAGTTTGTCACGCCCCTCCTCGGGAGGCATGACTAGCACCTAATGCCATACTGGGACCTGGGCTGACATGGCTGGGCATATGCACCTTTGGTGCCTACCAGCCACATAAATCAAGAAAACAAACTGCTATATCTCGGCTGTAAATACAACCTCAGACCGACAAGGCCACGCAACACCTGTAAAGGAAAATAGCTAACCCAACAACAAGGCGATAAAAGGAATCCTATGCGGGCCGACAAGACCACCATGCTATCGAGTTATAGCAGAATGAAAATAGGTGATCATATTTACACTAATGCCCGAAAAGGCTAATAACTAACTAGCTAAACTAGGCCCCACACGGCCAACATACATAAAATAAAGCACACATAGGCCCCAAACGACCAACAATAACCAACAATGGAGAATATGTAGGCTGCAAGCCTCTAGGATGACCTACCCAAAATCTACACAATAAAAGAACAAACCTTCTCTAACTATCAACTTCGAAGAAAAGGAGCTGACGGGACTGCTGACTCTAGTTGGCAGCTAGGGAGGTCCTGAACCACGTCTATCCACACCTGCAGGCAAGTAATGCAGCGCCCCAATGATGGGCGTCAGTATAACATGTACTGAATATTTAAGGCATTAATGGGAATGACTGAGTAAAAGTGATAATAGAACTTAAAATGATCAATAGAAAGGATAAGAGTTATAACCTGAATAGCCTCACAACCTGTTGTACAACTAACAAGTAAGTAATACAAACAAGAACCTTACCTGGCCCCCATAAGCCTAGAAGGTACGACCAGCACGAAATAACTCGTCTGGGGCCCCCATAAGCCCTGGCGAGTACACTGTAATCTATATACCCCTAACATGGTCAATATGAGTCAATGGGTAACTATAGCCAACCGCCCTGGCCTCTGGGTCTGCAACTGAGCCATTGGGATCTTGTAACTACACCCTGGGCACACAAGGCTCGACGGAGGGTCAGTCATGCCGATATGACATAAAAATAGAAGCCCATTTGTGGATGTACTTTAATATGTCCCTTGTACCTGAATATAGTCCCATCGGACAACATGTAGCTCCTCAAAGCGATCTATATAGCCCCGTAGGCGATGACACAGCTAGTAATCCTGAGGTTGGTCGACAGAAGGCTATATAGGTTAGGGTCAGCCCTAACCAAAATAATAAACACTAATCTCAATCAATAGTAACAACTAAATACAACATACAAGCTTATGAATTTCTTACAGGGATATAGTTCATATTACTATACGACAGGAATAACTTGCCGAAGAGACTAGCCTTTATATACCTCAAATGCCGATTCTCGCTTATCCGATTAGTTCCAACCTGTAGCCAGAAATTCCACTCAACTGTAGCGTTTACGCTGAGAGAATACGGCTATTTTCAATACTAAGACTCGGAATACAATGATATCTTTCAATAATAATAACTATAATTCAACTCTATTTAATTCGACCAAAGAATTACAATTTCTCGAGAGTTTAGAAAGGAGAAATGCTTACCTATTGCCTATAGCCGCTTATGAGTCAATTTGAAGTAATTTTGACAACCTTTACTCAGTGGAGTTCTAGCACACCGAGCGAATTTTCAAGAAATAACTTCACAGAGATGCTTCTCGAAGGCTTAGAACATGTTATCCAAGGTGAATTTGTCTTTGAACAGAGTTCAATGACATGATTTGGGGTCACTTGTGAATTCAAGTACCGTGTTACATCCAAGGTGTAGGCTCGGGGCGTGACAAACATGGTATCAAAGCACTAGGTTTAGAGTATCCTCGGAATGTTTGAAAGCCGCATCGAGTAGAGTCCTTTTCATTGGTGTGAAGTGCGCCACACTTATGATGAGGAGGCTATGAGATGTTATTAGGAAAACTCTCTTTTGTTCATACTCATTATCGTGCGTTAAAGTTCAATTCCAGAAACGTCCTTCTAACTCGTGCTCTATTTTGTTTCAGTGAATCATGCCTCCCAGACGCGGTAACGGAAGAAGGGCCAGTAACACCGATAGACCTTCCCCATCAGCCCCGGCAGCTCCTTAAGATTATTCGATATCTACCACCGAATTCAGGGCGGCCATTCAACTGCTGGCCCAAACAATCACCAACGAGGTGAACCAGCAGGTGGTGCCAATGAACACCAATGGGTCTGCAGTAGCTGCGAGGGTGCGGGACTTCACCCGTATGAACCCTCCATCTTTTCAGGGATCCAAAGTAGGGGAGGATCCCCAAGAGTTTGTTGATGAGATCAATAAAATTACCCACATTATGGGTGTTAGCTCCTCTGAGAGTGCTGACCTAGCTTCCTACTAGCTTAAAGGGGTAGCTCAGGTATGGTATGGACAGTGGAAAGAGGGGTGGCCAGTGGGAGCAGGACCAGTAGAGTGGGAGGAGTTCCACATAGCTTTCCTGGATAGATTTTTCCCTCGGGAGCTAAGGGAGGCAAAGATGGTGGAGTTTATGAACTTGAGATAGGGCAATAGAACCAAGGAGGAGTATTCTCTGGAGTTTATGAGGCTGTCTAAGTATGCTCCAGAGATGGTAGCCGAGACAAGGGCTCGCATGTTGAAATTTGTGAATGGGGTGTCGAATCTGGTCCTTAAGGAGTGCAGGTCAGGAATGTTGATTAAAAATATGGAACTATCCAGCTTGATTGTCTATGCCCAGTAGATTGAGGCCGAAAAGTTGAAGGATATGGAGCGAAAGAACAAACGGGAAAGGACTGGCTAGTCAGATTATGGCCATCAGAGGTCTAGCGATAGTAGCCACCCACAGCAGCAGCAGCAGCAGTAGCAACAACAACAACAGAGAGCCCCAGTACCCAGTTCAGCCAGCGCCCCAAACTTTCGCTCCTGCCAGGATCGAAGGGGTGGGTAATCTGGCACTCAGTCTCAGACCCACAACACCGGGAACAGGTATCCAGCTTTCCCTAAGTGTGGCAAGAACCACCCGGGGGAGTGCCTTCAGGTTTGAGAGGGCTGTTTCAGTTGTGAACAGCTCAGACATCGGCTCAGGGAGTGTCCATCAGCCGGGCGAGGGAGATCACAGTCCACCACCTCATCAGCTCCAGCAGGCTGACCAGCCAAGAAGGCCAAAGCATCAGGTACAGATGGCAGTCAACGCCAAAACCGTTTCTATGCTATGTCTTCCCGTTAGGATCAGGAGAGCTCACCTGACGTAGTCACGGGAATGTTACGTCTCTTTCATCTCGACGTGTATGCCTTCCTAGATCCAGGAGCCACTCTTTTATTCGTAACTCCCTACATAGCAGTCCAGTTCAATATAAATCCAGAGGTCCTCTCAGAACCATTCTCAGTCTCCACCCCAGTTGGCGAGTTAGTTAGAGCCAACTGGGTGTATAGAAACTGCCCAGTCTCAGTTTTGAATAAAGTCATCCCAACTGACCTCGTAGAGTTAGACATGGTCGATTTTTACCTTATTCTTGGCATTGATTGGTTACACTTTTTCTATGCCTCAGTTGACTGCAGAACTAGAGTTGTCAAGTTCCAATTTCCAAATGAACCAGTGTTAGAATAGAGGGCAGCAGTTCAATGCCTAAGGGTAGGTTTATTTCCTATCTTAAGGCCCAGAAACTCATCTCCAAGGGATGTATTTATCATCTAGTTCGGGTCAAGGATTCCAACTCAGAGACCCCAACTATCTAGTCAGTTCCAGTGGTCAGCGAGTTCCCAGATGTTTTTCCTAAAGATCTTCTCGGAGTTCCCCCTAAACGGGAAATAGATTTTGGAATAGATCTCCTCCCAGATACTTAGTCCATCTCCATCCCTCCTTACAAAATGGCTCCAGCTAAGCTTAAGGAGTTAAAGGAGCAACTGAAAGATCTTCTTGACAAGGGTTTTATCAGACCCAACATCTCTCCCTGGGGTGCTTTAGTGCTATTCGTGTGTAAGAAAGACGGTACCCTCAGAATGTGCATAAATTACCATAAGCTGAACAAATTCATAGTCAATAACAAGTATCCCCTACCAGAATTGACAACCTGTTTGACCAACTTTAGGGAACCAACTGTTTCTCAAAAATCAATCTCAGGTCAGGGTACCATCAGCTAAGGGTCAGAGAGTGTGACATATCGAAAACAGAATTCAGAACTCGGTGTGGCCACTATGAGTTTGTGTGATGTGCTTCGGGCTAACAAACGCCCCAGCAACCTTCATGGATTTGATGAATAGGGTCTTCAAGCAGTATCTGGATATGTTCGTCATTATATTTATTGACGACATTCTAGTATACTCCAGAAATGAGGAAGAGCATGCCAATCACCTAATATTATCATTATAGACACTCAGGGACATCCAGTTGTTCGCTAAGTTCAGCAAGTGCGAATTCTGGTTAAAGTTCGTGATTTTCTTAGATCATGTGGTCTCAGGTGAAGGAATACAAGTAGATCCTCACAAGATAAAAACAGTGAAAGATTGGCCTAGACTGACCTCTCTTACTGAAATCAAGAGTTTCCTGGGCTTAGCTGGTTATTACTGACGGTTTGTAGAATGTTTCTCCTCTATAGCATCTCCTCTAACAAAGTTAACTCAAAAAAAGGTGAAATTTCAGTGGTCGGACGAGTGCGAGAAGAGTTTCCAGGAGTGAAAGACTTGAGTCACTACCACTCCACTTTTGACCTTGCCAGAAGGAACAAATGGGTTGGTTGTTTATTGTGATGCTTCTAGAGTTGGACTCGAATGCGTTCTGGTGTAGTGGGGCAAAGTGATAGCCTAAACCTCCAGACAGCTCAAAGTTCATGAGAAAAACTAGCCAATTCATGACTTGGAGTTGGCAGCAGTGGTGTTTGCGCTAAAAATATGGAGACATTTCTTATATGGAGCTCACGTGGATGTGTTTACAGATCATAAGAGTCTTCAATACGTGCTGAGTTAGAAGGACCTAAATCTGCATCAGAGAAGGTGGTAGGAGTTGCTAAAGGACTATGACATGAGCATGTTGTATCACCCGGGTAAGGCCAACGTGGTGGCTGACGCCCTAAGCAGACGGTCTATGGGGAGTGTGGCTCACATTGAGGAAGGCGAGAAGGAGTTAGCGAAGGATGTTCACAGACTAGCCTGGTTAGGGGTGCAGTTGGTGGATTCAACCGAAGGTGGTATGGTAATTCAAAGTGGGTTGGATTCATCCTTGGTAGTTGAAGTTAAGACCAGATAGGACGAACATCCAGTTTTACTTAAACTTAAAAAGCGGTTCTCAGGAAGGAGGTTGAGGCTTTCTCCAAAGGGGGAGATGGTGTGCTCCATTACCAAGGAAAGTTGTGTGTACTGGTTGTTGGTAAGTTGAGATAGCAGATACTGGCTGAGGCATACAGCTCGAGATACTCCATTCACCCTGGTGCTACTAAAATGTACTGCGATCTGCGGGATATTTATTGGTGGAACGACATGAAGAGAGACATTGCTGAATTCGTAGCCAAGTGCCCAAATTGCCAGAAAGTCAAGGTGGAGCATTAAAGACCAGGAGGCATGACTCAAGATATCATCATACCCACATGGAAGTGGAATGAAGTAAATATGGACTTCATTACGGGTCTACCCCGAACTCGTCGGCAGCATGACTCAATCTGGGCAGTGGTAGATCAGATGACTAAGTCAACTCACTTCCTCCCAATCAAAACCACAGACTCAACTGAGGACTATTCCAGACTTTATATCTGAGAGTTAGTCAGACTCCATGGGGGGCCTTTATCTATCATTTCAGATAGAGGAACTCAGTTCACCTCACACTTCTGGATATCCTTTCAAAAGGGACTAGGCACTCAGGTCAAGCTCAGCACCGCTTTTCACTCGCAGACCGACGGGCAAGCTGAGTGGACTATTCAAACCCTAGAAGATATGCTAAGAGCGTGCGTGATTGATTTTAAGGGTAATTGGGATGACCATTTTCCTCTTATCGAGTTTGCGTACAACAACAGCTACCACTCTAGCATTCAGATGGCCCCATTTGAAGCATTATATGGGAGAAGGTGTAGATCTCCTATAGGGTGGTTCGAGGTTGGTGAAGCTACCTTGATAGGGCCAGACTCAGTTCATGAGGCAATGCATAAAGTTCCGCTCATCCGAGAAAGGTTGAAAACAGCTTAGAGCCGTCAGAAATCTTATGTCGATGTGCGGAGAAGAGAGTTGGAGTTTGCAGTTGATGACTGGGTTTACCTAAATATTTCGCCCATGAAAGGGGTGATGAGGTTTGGCAAGAAGGTAAAGCTCAGTCCGAGGTACGTGGGACCTTATAGAATTTTGAGGCATATCGACAATGTAGAGCTAGAATTACCGTTAGAACTAGTAGATGTACACCTAGTTTTCCATGTGTCACTTTTGAAGAAGTGCATCAGAGATCCAACCTTAGTTGTGCCATTGGACAGTGTAGGAACAAAAGATAGTCTCTCATATGAGGAAGTACCAGTCCAGATCCTTGACCGTCAGGTTCATAAGCTAAGGAACAAGGAAATACTTCAGTCATGGTTTTATGAAGAAATCAGCAGGTTGAAAGATCTACGTGGGAGGTCGAATAAGATATGATGGCCAAATACCCGCATTTGTTACCGACTCTATCACAGCTTGAGATATTAGTTTTGAACCTAGAACTCAATTTAGCTTTCATGATTCAGTTAAGGTTCTCAAGTCTCTTTTATGTTTTTGAATGTATGTGCGAAAGGTAAATTCAATTCGGTCATGTATTTTGAAACGGAGGTAGTCATTCTGACAGTTTTGGAGTTAAATGAACAGTATTTGAAAGTTATGATTGTTATTCTCTGCTTTCCTGTTTGTTTTATAACATTCGAGGATGAATGTTTCCAAGGGGGAGATATTGTAATACTCCGAAAACTCAGAGACTAAATCCGGGACTTAAATTAGAAAATCTGGAAATCTGTAGAAATTTGTCACAGAACGACTCACCTAAGGGTTGTTGCGAGACCTAACGACTCGTTAGGTCAATCGTGAGAAGGAGGAGTGAGAAATGGTAAGGGAGAAGCAGTGCACCCAATGAAAGACTAAATGAGTGGCTGTCAGGTCCCACGACCCGTTAAGTCACTCGTGGTCAGGAAATTAAGAGTTGGGCAGTGTACCTGGAAGGACCTAACGATTCGTGGTTAGACACCACGACTCGTTAGGTGGGCCGTGATCAACTTATATCTTATTGTTCCAGGTCGAGGCAGTGAGGTTGACGGATGGTGACCACGAGTCGTGGTCACCGGTGACGAGTCGTGATGTTCCCCGTGACCAGCCTTGGATAATTATTGTCCAGTGTACTTGACGAGTAACGCCATGACTTCAGTGATTTTCAGGCAATATACCTAATGAGAGGTCCCAACGAGTCGTGGTCCCAACCAACGACTCGTGAAGTGACTCATTGGGATCCAATCGACCAGATTTTAGAGTTATTCCCAAGGATATTTTTGTAATCTCCTACCTATTTAATCCCTAAACTACGCAGTTTTAGGTAAAATTCCAGGGATAGTAGGGGGTTTGAACGATTCTTCCCCTTATCCCCACATTCATTCTAAAAAAAATAGCGACAAGTCTTTCAAGAACTCTCAGAAAGCTTTCTCCTTCAAGAAACTTCAACTCAGGTATGTGGGAATTCAACAACGGGATTGTCCTTCCCTTGTGTCCCCCAAAATCCTCCCGTAGTTTCTCTATCAATTTTAGCCCTGAATTTTTGAATACGAATAAATTTCATGTTATTTTTCGTTAATTTCACCTAGAATAATATCCATGGTTATTGTTCATATGATCTTCATCAGTTCCTAATTAAATTGTTGATGTTCTTACAAAAGTGAATTTAAGTCCTAAATTCTCGAGTGAAGATTATTTGAATATTAAATTACGCCTATTGTATGAAGTATGTTTTGGGCTGAATTTCCTGGTAATTCTTATTATATAT